>JXTB01000359.1:234472-261230 GCA_002914805.1 Parasponia andersonii
TTAAAGAGATTAAAACTAATTTGAATGTCATTTGAGATATTTTCTTTGATTATGAAACAATTTGGTTGGCGGGATAGTTGAGGTAATGTGGTGTTGTTAATGGTTTAAGACACCTGAAGCTCATATCTTGCAGCAATGCTTTTTCAAGGGTTTTTAGTTAATACAGCAAAGCATTTACTGATTGAATCCTCGGATTTTATTTGAGATGATTTCTTTGATTTTGAATCAATTTGGTTGGTGGTAAAGTTATGGTATTGTTGGTACTGCTAATGTTCAAGACCCTGAAGCTCATATAACTTGAAGCAAAGCTTTATGTAGTTCTTTAGTTAATAAATCAAAAGCTTATTAGATTGAATCCTTCCTTACATGAGAGCAGGTGATATCGGGTCGCCGTCAAGTGGGAATCATGTCTGCAGAACCTGTGGGAAACTATGGGGTAAGGTACTAGTAATCGTTTGAATAAGCTTGTGTCACTGATTATAATTCATCTTAGAGCCAGGGCTGTGTTGAGATTTCAGTCACTAATATTTTCCTTTTAAAAAGGTGTATAATATGAGTTTTGACGGTTTGGTGACTGTTTCAGGATAATCTTTGATGACTTGCATAAAACTGGAATCTATTCATGGGATTATTTCCATCATTTGGGGAGCAACAAGTTTAGCCTCATGAAAAACTACATTAAATCGCTAAAAAAGCATGGGCTTAGCCGTGACCCGCCTAGAAGAAGATGATCAAGACTTAGGAGTTGAAGAGTTGAGACTTTGCTCCAATCTTCTAGAATTGAACTTATGTGAAGTTGGGGGTGTAATGCCACGGGATAACTGTAAGAGTGTTGAGAAAAATAAAACCACAGAAACGAAAATAGTTGAGAGGTAGCTTGTATTTCAAGTTTTTTTTTTGGTCGTTTATGTGCAAAAACGTGTTTGTTATGTTTAACTTTTGTTTCCAAGTTGAAACAAACTTGTCGTGTCTATTGATGTTTATTATAGAAAACTGCCTACATTACGTCTTTACATCTAATCTAAATATTTCGTTTTAATTAACTAATTAGCAAGTATGATAAGTCCTTCAGATTAATAGAACCATATAAAACAGTGATTTTGGCCACTCTTATGTACTCTCTAAGGTCTCTCAAGGGATACCAGAAGGAATACAAACTAGTTTGTAGTTTCAAACGACATATTGAAACTACAAAGTGCATGTTAAATAAATGAAAGGGAAAGTGCATGTTAAATAAATGAAAGGGACACAAAGTGGCGTTTGAATGAATTTTCAAGGATCAAATCCTAGACGGTGCTGTAACAAAACTGCGTTCTCTCTTTTGGTTGAATACTATTGAAAGTTTATGTAACAACCCAAAAAATAAATAAAAAAGAAGAGAACCAATTTGATATTTTATTGCTACAAGTACAACAATATTCTCTAGCCCCCATTCTCTAATCTAGACTTGAAGAGAGAATACAAATAATCCTTCTATCCTTCTTGAAAATGCGGTATACCGACTAAAAGGGCTTTTTCTTCCTTCCACTTTGTGAGACACGCCTCAGGTTTTGTGTCCCCGCCGTTTTCAGCCCCCTGCAAAATATAAAATGCCATTATTAAAAGACTGCCTAAAATGGTTTAATACCTTTAGACATTGAATATATACCTCTGGTACAAGTATAGGAAGGTATAGAAAAACAGCAGTAACAGCATAGTCAAAATGGAGATGATGAGGTATAGTATATTCATCCTTTTCTGTACATCCAAAGCAAATTCATGTTAGTCTAAGGAGAATATCATGGTTGTGGAATGTTAAATATTCAAAGCTCTTGCCATATAAGCACACATTATTTATAATTATAAAAGGAAAAAAAATTGAAAATGAGAATAAAGAATAAAGGAAAAGATAAGCATTAACATGATTGAAACCTAATTAAGCATTCATGAACTAACTGCAATCTCAATGAGACAATTCTAACTATTATGGTCCTTCCACTAAGCGAATAACTGAATCTGATAGACTACAATGGAGCTAAATGATTACCTTGCGACCACGGGAGAAAGGTTTCCGATTTCCAGTGCAAGTGTGGGCATCACAGAATTGGCGCAAGAAGAATTCTAACTCAATGATTCAGAGCAATATCATAAGAAGCTGAAAAATAATGAATAATTTGTTGGAACTTTCAAAATTACGATGGAGAAAAACATACCATGAAGACGGCTTGCTGAAGGACCTTTACTGACTGGAAAACAACTATCAGCAAGACTCTGCAAAAAATTGGTATATATATATATATATATATATATATATGAGTTTATCATTACAAAGAATGCTGGGGAGATAAATATGACACATTTGTTAGACTCAGACACCACCTCACACAAATGCTTATTTCTTGCAGCAGCAGCAGGGTTGCACTTGGTCTTTTGTGGCATACCCATCTCGAGGTCACAATGCAAAGCACCACATACATCTGCCAAGCACTTGCCATGACTCTGGATTCACCACAGTCAATGGACCATTTAAAGCAAACAAATAGCATGGTTACGGTTGACTGATTTCCAGTTCAGAAGGAATTTAATAACAGGCAAAAATGAAAGAAAAAGTACCCTAAAAGTAAGGCGCATGAAATTGGCTCTATTGTAAGTATTGAATTAGAAACAACAAATCAGAAAAACCAGCAGAAAACTGAAAAGTGAGAACTAACATTGACAGTGAAGTTTTATGAATAGTAAAAAAAAAAGAAAAAAAAAATTAAATAAATCAGGGAAAACCTTTTTAGACTTGGACCAATAAAAAATTTGGCATGTTCATTACCAGATTTAATATTTAATAGTGTGGACTGTGGAGACTGGATATTTCTAACACCCCAGCTGGATTAACCTAAATGCTGCTAGTTGATCCAAATGCATACCCAAATTTCAGGAAATGACGCTTAGGTCATGCTCTTTCATTCATTCTGATATAATAAATTATTCATTCTCTTCTTTATACTCAAAATAATTCCAAATAATTAACAGTAGAGCCAATGTCACTTAAAGAAGAAACTACTTGTTAAAGTAACTTGTGCAAGAGAACTTAACTGAGCACAGGTTGAACAATAGAAGGGAAAACCCAGGACAGGATATTTAGTGTTGCATTTAAGTTCTTGTATATTAAGAATGGATCTATCAAAATCTATAAAACAGTATCCTCGTATTCGGCTCAATCTTTATCACAGGCCAAAAAATTTATCACAAGAACAATAGGTGCTAGCAGAAGAAACAAATAACGGGAGGGCATTTACAACTTACCACATTCAGCAAATTGCGATGCCTGTGGTCAAAATGCTTATCGATATATTTTTCCTCGTAAAAACTCTTTCTGCAGTATCCACATTTCCATTCATTTACATCTATATGGATTTTGTGCTGCTCCTGATCTCTGTACAGATCATTGTCTGTGTGCAGCCGACACCTTGATGAAATATGATACCGTTCTTTCTCTACAAAGGGTGTCAAATACTGCAGCAAAGAATGATATAAACTTATTGATTAATTCATAAGCAAAATACTCCATTTTGAAAAACAATGTTAGCACACGGAGACCTGTGATGCAGATTTCATTCCAATACCTCCTCGATTATTTTCCATGCAGCCCGACTCCTCTCTCTCGAACAATGTACCTCAACATTATCTCCAGTCTCCACTAGATTTCTGAAAACCAAATACATAAATCCAAGGAAAATGCTAATGAGGACTTCATGCCAATAGAAATTCTATGACTTCAAAAGATCAAATTTTTAGCTTGCTTTTGAATTTTAAATTTCACTGTTCACATAACTAAATACATTGCGAAAAAAATTAAAATAAAATAAATTGTCAGCCTTCATATATCCAAATTTAACATTGTAAACCAAATTACCTTGAATTTGCAGATCCCTCATCAGCCTGTGACCCAAATTTTTTTTTTTTTTTTGAAAACAATAAAAAATAAAAAAGTTAATAAATTGGGGGGGTGAAAAGAATAGCATAAAGAAACCCATAACTTCATTGGTGCCACTGGCTTGGCTCATAAGATTACGATGTGCGAGTGTATTACGCAAACTCGAAACTTTAGTGGTGACTCTAAAAATGAGCATTTTTAATTTCAGTCTCTGCCCTAAAATTCACCTATTAAGAAACCCAAATTCTATTCCTAAAACTTTATTGGATTCCACTTAGAAAAATTATAAATTTCTCGAAAAGAAAGCCAAATCAAAGAAACCGAATTGAATCATGCAAATGAAATAATAAATTGAAAATTAAAATAAAATAGAAAAGAAAAGAAAAGAGAAAAAAAAAAAACAAAACCTGAATTGAAGAAACATGAGAAGGGTATTGGAGAGAGAGCAATAGGCAGAGGAAGAGAGGAGCAACTGCAACCCATTTGGAGTCCCATCTCCCCATCTTTCGTCTTCTTCTCTTTCTTCTACATCTTGCTCCCTCTACTTTGTTTTCCCACTGTAAATTGTTGGGGAAGAACAGCCAGAACGGCACATCAACCAATGAAAACTCGCCACGTAAGCCCTTTATTTGACTTTACTGCTTGACTTTTTCTGACGTGGCCTGGTTTCGGGGGGGGGGGACAGACCGACCGGCCGGCCCTTTTTTCTTTTTGGGCCCTCCTATCTCGGTCGTCACAAAACGACGATGAATTTGTTGTCGTTGTTTCTGATGATGCAAACAAAAGAAGGGTGTTAGTTCTCACGGGCATCCGGAAATGTACCAACTTTTTCACTCTTTACCTTCCCTACTGTTGAATTGGCACATATCAACATTCCGATACTAAGAACACTTGCAACTCCATTGTACGGATGGAAAGCAACCATCATCGTGCTTTTGTGTGTCACCGCCAATAAGCCATGATGATGATGATGACGCATTATGATCATGATGATCCTTCATTCAATTCCCCAAATCTTAACAACGAAGTCATGATTATCATTCATCCAATACGCCATCGATAGCGCAGTCGTCCCCGGACTACTTACTCCAATGCGTAACCTTCAACCTTCAGCGCATCTTAGGTCGAAGCCAACGTTGGAAAACTTAACGAAACGACATCAACTCCAATGCATTAGCCAATGAAGAACTCCATCACAAGTTACAAATCGATCCATAATAGTCACACTCGCTCCATTCTTCTTCGGTCTCCGAACTAAGTACATTGGCCAAGACGTTTGTTGTTCCATCTGCGTCCAGGGCAACCGATGGTTACATGTGCTGTTGTTGGACATCTTAAATAATAATGGCGATATCTTTGGTATTTGACTCTACTTTACTCACTTGGATACCAAAGATCAAATCCCCTTTCTCTATCCGTGATTATCGACCAATTAGTTTATGCAATATTTTGTATAAAATTGTCACCAAAATTATTGTAAATCGGTTCCAAGCTTTGTTGCCCTGAAGTGATTTCTGTGAATCAAAGTGTTTTTGTACCAAATTGGTTAATCACTAATTATGTTTTAATTAGTAGTTTTTGAACTTATTCGATGCATTAGACTGCGAAAAATTGGAAAAATAGGGATTGTTGTAATGAAGTTAGATATGTCTAAGGGTTAAAATGGATTTTGTTGTGTCATGGGGTGAATTAATTCTGAGATGCTAACGATCAATTTCTTTTTTATTTATGATTAATAGTGTATTTCAAAGTTTGGTGTTTTCACAACTTGGTTTGTAACAAAGTAATCCTTTGTATTCTTATTTCTTATACGAAGATTTGGATTCAAATGTTGATTATCAGGTATATAAATATTATCTTCTTATTTTCGTAATTTTTACATAACATTATGATACCTATTTGATCAATTTTTGTAGTTAAGTGTTTTTCTTTCTTGAAGGGATATGGCATATGATTTCAAATCTCTAGTAGTTATTGCGTGACAAGTTTAGAATACTATGATTCAGTAAGCTCGTGTAGCAGGTTTATTTATGTTAGAGCTAAAATTTTTACTAAACCAACTCTAAAGGTTGCTGAACGATTAGTATTGTGAATGATTATCTTCTAAGCATCCAACTATTATTTAAATTATTTTTGGCTGAATTATATTTTTGGCTGAATTATTATTCCAACGTTATTTTTGGCTGAACGATTAGTATTGTGAATGATTATCTTCTAAGCATCCAATTATTATTTAAATTATAACGTTGGAATTGCTAGAAATCTATGTATGAATTACTGAACCACTCGTGAAATTGGAACAAAATTAAAGTTCAGTACGTATTTAAAAAATCGAAAGTAGGATCTTTCTATAATTTTATCCAATTGTTTCAACTATGGAAAATTGTGATTTTTCAATCCATTATTGAAACAACTCTTTAGTGTTCATTTATATGATCACCTTTTAGTATTGTAACTCAAACAAAAATTATACCGATAAAATTAATTCAAACATAGCTCATTCAATGCAATTACAAAATATAAGAAGCTATGTTATTTATTATACTTGGTCTAAGTTGAGTCTATAATTCTAGTTTTATGAATATATCTTTTATCAATTCATGTGTTTTTACTAGTTATTTTCTTTATATGGTGTCTCTTATATTAGATATTTATAAGTTTTATTGTAATTTTTTATTCTATATTTCTGTCTAATTTTGTTAGGTACTCTCTATTCCATTAAAAATGACACTGCGAATGGATAGTTCAATTTGGCACTTTGCGATTACTAGAATTTATTCAGTACGCTTAGGTTATTGGTTGGCTTATTCGAAAATGAAAAGGAATTCGACTAAGGATCCGATAGAATACAAAGTTAGTAAAGGACATTTTGGAGATTAAAGTTACCTAGTAAGGTTAAGATTTATATTTATCGTATTTATCATTATGCTCTACCAACTTTTGTGGCTATTTGTCAGAGGAAAATAATTTAGTCACCAAATTGCAACTTTTGTTTCTCCTCTTGGGAATCTACTACTCACACTTTAATTAGTTATAAATTCGCTAAATTTGTTTGAAGGGCTTCTAAATTTGAACTTAAATTCAAGTATTTGTTTCATCTATTTATGACTAAATATTATTCATTTGTATTCTACTTCTTTGCTTTTTAAGGAGTTAGAGATGTTTCTGTGTTTACTTTGACGCATTTGGACTAGAAGGAATAATAGAATATATTGTTCTAAAATGAAACTACCTGAGTTAGACCACAAAATTCCTAGAGGAGTTCAAAAAAGTGAGGATCAATGTTCATAATAAAGATGACCATTTAGAATCACGAAGGTGGGAGAACAATTCTTGAATGGTTGTTTCAAGGTGAATGTAAATGTAACATTCGATGCTCAAACACATTCAGTAGGTGTCAGTGCTATTATTGGCAATGCAAAAGGCGAAGTCATGACAATATTGGTAGAGAAAGTGACTAGATACGTTTAGTAGGTGTCAGTGCTATTTTGGCAATGCAAAAGGCTGACAATATTGGTAGAAAAAGTGACTCGCACATTATTATGGGCTAACCCTAGTGATCTCTCTCTCATAGGTCAGGGATGTTGGCTTAAATCTCTAGTTTCTGGAGTTGAATTTGTTAATAGTAATACAAACTCTTAATAATAGCTCAATTTGTTATTCTGAATTTGGTGACCTGTCGTTGGATGTGTTTAACTTATTTTTTTAATCTTTTTTCTTTTTTTCTGGTATCATAATCAAGCATAATTTTATAAACTAATAGAGTTACACATAGTTTAACTAGGTTCACTTTAGGAGTAAAAGATAAAATTATTTAGTTGAAAGAATCTCTTCTTAGTCTGTTATTGTGTAAAATTTTGTTAATTTATAATAACAAATTGATTTGATTTCAAAAAAAAAATGTTTCGTCCTCCTCGAACTTCTAGAAATCTTAGTTGCTAAAATATTGTCGTTATTTAATTGCTCTTATATATATATATATTTATATAGTTGCTAATCTAATAGGTATTTTTTTTAGCCGTTAGATGGTGATCTAATGGCTATAATGAAGTGTATGAAAAGACGTGCATCATTAATTTTTTTTTTCTCTCTTACTTTTTATAATAAAAAAATATGTATGCAAAATTTTCATCGGCTAAATTAATATCTATGTATAAGTAAAAAAAAAAAAATACCTACTAGTGCCCCTATATATATATATATATATTAACTGCCATTTGTTTCATCTGTCATTTGTCGATCTGTGTATTAGTTTCAAAAGTTTATATTATTTATCTTATTGTCTGATATTCTTAAATATTTAGTCTTTTAGAGTTTTATTTTATGCATTCGTTATTATGTTTGTCGTTCCTCAATTTTTTCACTGTTTCATACATTATTGTCATTTCGCTCTATTTATGTCATTTCAAAGCTTCGTTGTCGTTTCTATTTTTTATGTCGTTTGGTTTTGTTGCCGTATTCAGGTGATTGTCGCTTTTGCTTTAACGTCGTTTTCAAATTGGTGACGTTCATCACGCTCGTAGTTTTTCTTTTTTGTTTTTTTTATTGACTTTTTCAGAGTTGTCTGTGTCAAACGCAGTTTCCACGAACCGTTAGCAATTCACCATAAGAAAAAAAAGAATAATAACAACAATAAAAAAAACAACAAAACAAAAACAAAAATGTGTCAGCAAATGAAGCTGTAACACATTCATCAATTCGTGTAATTTAACTTCTATTAATCGAAATTATGAAGATATTAATAAGACTAATAATTCTTTTAAATAAGGTGAGAGAGAGAATTGTTTATTAAAAGCCGTTGAATTGTCTAAATTGATAAATAATTGAAAATGATGAGAATATTTTGATTATTTTAATGCATTTTGTCCCCACTCACTACATGTTTGTAGAAACTATAAACTAAAACTCAGAATAGATGAAACGAGAAAAATACTAGTTTGACTTTGAACACTAGCCATTTTTTAGTCAAAACATTTAACATTTGGATCTATGAGACAAAACCCATTTGAGTTGGGGCCTTGAGTTGTGCAGCCATGGCTGAATTCTTGGTTCGGATGGCCCTTTGGGTCTGGGTCTGGGTCTGGGTCTGGGTCTGGGTCAGTCTCTGCTTTCATGGCGCTTGGAGTGTGGAGACGACGAAGGAGGAGCAAGCTCCATGGAGAATCCACACCTTGTTCTCTGTGGAGTGCCAGAACTACTTTGACTGGCAGACAGTCGGGCTCGTTCATAGCTTCAAGAAGGCGCGTCAACCCGGCCCAATTACCCGACTCCTCAGTTGTACGGACGAGGAGAAGAAGAAGTACAAGGGGATGAATTTGGCTCCCACTTTTGAGGTCCCTTCTATGAGCAGACACCCCAAAACTGGTGACTGGTAATTAATCTTCTCTGTTTCTAAAAATTCTCTTTCTTGGTCTTCTTAGTCTTGCTAATTGTTGTTTATGGAAGGCGGGTTTCGTTTGGAAGTATCAAAAATCAAGACCATGCTTGCATTTTGATTAATAGTACAATTTACTGCATTACTTCTCTTATTTCATGTTCAGCCTTAGTTATTATGTATCCTATCTTTTGAAACTTGCTCCTACCACTAAAAATTTGTGCAAGTTAAGGTTGTCTGGAGGCAACCAAGGATTTGAGTTTCCAAAACACATTTTGATTTTTGGGAGAAAATAAAATTAATTTCCTTTACATGGTTTTCAGGTACCCTGCAATTAACAAACCTGCTGGAGTTGTTCACTGGCTAAAACATAGTCCAGATGCACAAAATGTTGATTGGGTTGTGATTCTGGATGCAGACATGATCATAAGAGGGCCTATTATACCATGGGAAATTGGTGCTGAGAAAGGAAGACCTGTTGCAGCGTATTATGGGTACTTCTTTCTTTTCCCTTTTCTATATCATTGCTAACTATGATCCTGTTAATATGTTAGGCGATCTGCATAGGAAGATATTATTAAGTCAAAGTTTGACGTAAGAAGCATTTGTATTTGGATTTGGATGCTGATTGTCGAATTTTCAACTGTATGTCGTGATTTAAAAAAAAAAGAGGAGGGGGGGGGGGGCATATCAGAATTCTTAAGCTTAGATTTGTTTAGTCTGGTGTTTGGACTCTTAGTTTGTGAACTACTTATAAGGGATTTTTTGAAGCAGGAAATATATTTTGCATATGATTTTTTGTTTCTCCTTTTTCCCCCTTGTAGGGATTGTACCTATCAATATATATACTTATGACGAATTTCTGCTGCAGGTACTTGATTGGGTGCAATAATGCTCTTGCTGCATTGCACACAAAGCACCCAGAACTTTGTGATAAAGTGGGCGGGCTACTTGCGATGCATATAGATGATCTTCGAAAACTAGCACCGTTGTGGCTTTCGAAAACAGAAGAAGTGCGGGAGGATAGAGCTCACTGGGGAACCAATCTTACTGGTGACATTTACGGGAAAGGATGGATCAGTGAGATGTATGGTTATTCTTTTGGTGCTGCAGAAGTAAGTTTCCTCCTGTTTCCTAGGACAGTATTCTTGGCAAAGAAGAATTTAGCTGGAGCCACCCAGCTTCCCATTTAATTTCATGTTCTTAATACTAATTTCGTTCATTTTATTGGTTATCCTCCTTGTTTTCTAGGCAGGACTTCGGCACAAGATCAATGATAATTTGATGATATATCCAGGCTATGTTCCACGAGAAGGTGTTGAGCCTATTCTTCTTCACTATGGGTTGCCATTTAGCGTGGGAAATTGGTCTTTTAGTAAATTAGATCACCATGAAGATGATATAGTTTTTAAGTGCGGGAAAGTCTTCCCTATACCTCCTTATCCTAAAGAGGTATATTAAGCAAGTTTTAACCAAGATTGAGTAACACATCCATGTTTATTGATATAAATTTCTAGTTACATGGCTGATTTGATGAACAAAGATTTCAGTCCTGATGTTTTGGACTTGTACGTAGAAAATCGTTTTGTGTTTTGTACTTCTTCATAGTGGACTTCTAAGGCTCTTTTGTTCGTGCAGGTAGAGCTAATGGAACCTGATCCAAATAAAAGGCGTGGCCTGTTTATAAATATAGAGTGTATCAACACTTTAAATGAGGGTATTTTAGCACAACATGCAGTGAATGGCTGCCCTAAGTCCGGTTGGTCAAAATACATGAGTTTTCTAAAGAGCAAAAAATTTGCTGAACTAACCATGCCAAAACGTCTGACTCCGGCCAGTTTGGAACTTATGGAGGATAGACAACAGCAGCAGGTCACTGATGATGCTGAGAAGCCACATCCAAAAATCCACACTATATTCTCCACAGAATGTATACCTTACTTTGATTGGCAGACAGTAGGACTTGTGCATAGTTTCCATCTGAGTGGCCAGCCTGGAAATATTACACGACTTCTCAGCTGTACTGATGAAGATTTGAAGAAATATAAGGGCCATGATCTGGCACCCACTCATTATGTCCCTTCAATGAGTGAACATCCGTTAACAGGCGATTGGTAATTCTATTATCTTCACATTTATCTCATTCCTTTTTGATTGCTTAACTTGTTCGCTCTAACATAGATGGGGTGAACTACGCCATAACTATCCTGCGAAGTTCAAACTCAGACTCTGCTGTGTAGACTTTTATTTAAACTACAAAGTATTAAGTGCAATCAAACTATAACAGCTTTTATTTCTCGCTGTTACTTTCACAGTTCTTGACTTTGTTTACTGTTTACTTAAAGATAGAGAAAAAGAGAGTGAATAAATTGAACTTGGTCCTTGTAATTTTGCTGTTTACAATGTTTCTGGAGTCCCTTGTAATAAATTAATTGAATCTTGTGTTCTTATCATCTGTTTTATTGTGAACTATTTGTCAAATTTCCGCTGAAAAATTGGAACAATTGACTGATACTTATCCCCTATCACTACCCACTCTAAAACAAGCAAATTCATGTTTTTTTGTTTTCCATGTCAGGTATCCAGCAATTAATAAACCAGCTGCTGTGCTACACTGGCTTAATCATGCAAAAATTGATGCAGAGTTTATAGTGATTCTTGATGCTGATATGATACTCAGAGGTCCAATTACACCATGGGAATTTAAAGCAGCACGTGGGCGCCCAGTTTCAACTCCCTATGAGTAAGACAAAATAACGCCTTCCATTTCCATGCTTATGTTTTAGGAATTCAATATCAACACTCCTCCATGGGTTGCTTAGTTTTCTAATTTATGCATCATAGATACCTTATTGGCTGTGACAATGAGCTCGCACAACTCCATACTCGCCATCCTGAGGCCTGTGATAAGGTCGGGGGTGTAATCATCATGCATATAGAAGACCTCCGGAAATTCGCTTTACTTTGGTTGCATAAAACTGAAGAAGTGCGTGCTGACAAAGATCATTATGCCAGAAATTTCACTGGCGATATATATTCATCTGGGTGGATCAGTGAGATGTATGGTTACTCATTTGGTGCAGCAGAGGTATTTATCTATCTGGAAGTTTTGTATGCTTTTACTAGGTATTTCTTGATGAGGTTCTCACTTTCTTCTTCGCTATATGTTTTGCTTCCACTTTTGCTTGCAGTTGAATTTACGGCATCTCATAAGTGATGAGATCATGATATACCCAGGATATGTTCCTCAACCTGGTGTCAGATATAGAGTTTTCCATTATGGATTGGAATTTCGTGTTGGGAATTGGAGCTTTGACAAGGCAAAATGGAGAAATGCTGATGTGGTCAACAAATGCTGGGCCAAGTTTCTGGATCCACCTGACCCTTCAACACTTGACAAGTCTGACAATGAAATATTGCAGAGGGATCTGCTTAGCATAGAATGTATCAGGACAATCAATGAAGCATTACGCCTGCATCATGAAAGAAAATGCCCGAACCCCAGTTTGGTGTCCACCTCGAAATTGGATACAGCCAGCGAAGTTGCATATTCGAGGAAATTTGGCAATGTTGATGTAGGTTATGCTGTGAAAAGCAACAACAATTCGGAGGAAGTGAATCATTCTCAGGAATCATCAGAACCTACTGAGGGAGATGATAGCAGGTTTAGTTCCTTGAGGTTCTGGATAGTTGTTCTATGGGGAGTTTCTGGTTTGGGTTTCGTGGCAGTCATGTTTTTCTTATTTTTGATACGTAAAGGGAAAGGCTCAAGAAGTAAACACCACAGAAACAAGAGAAGAACTTCTTATTCAGGATTCATGGATTGATTGGTCGAGATGGACATGTCCATAAATTTGATACATCTTCATAATCTTCTTTCATGGAGCGAAAATCGAAACTTCACTGAAAGAAAAGAAAAAATGGCAGGTATACTTCAATCACTTACCGAGAGGAAGTTTGAATGAATTCGAACGGTCATACAAGGAGTTCCACTGCATAGGGTCGAAGTCTTATTCTCTGGAAACATTGTGCTTTCTCCTTGGGAATTTCTGGTAAAAGTTTCATAAATAAACTTCTAGTCACTTTTTCCTGTACTTCTTTTTTTCCCCCCAAGAGAAACTTTCTGTATATCAGGCGTCTTAGACAATTTTTGCAGTTACGTTATCTCAGCTAATTGAACATTTTTTGTAGGTTGTTGTCAAGTTACGCCATGTTGTTGTTGTTGTTGTTATAAACATGTTGGGTTTCGATAATTGATTCAAAAGTCATTTTGAAGAAAAATATTTCAGTTTAATGTTATGTCACGCGCAGAAATGAACCATGTAAACGTGCCATGTCGTTTATCAACATTCACCGTCATGTAGTGAAAGAGATGCATACAAATGTAACTGTGGTGTTCCTGAATGATGCCTAGCTGTTTGTTGTTGTGAACGACGTGTTTTATCCATTAATGTCAATACCAAACGACCCGTCGTTTTTTTTTTTTTCAAAGTTTATTGCTTTGTCCTTCACATTGATTTTGAAATCTCCATCCAAATCTGGTCCTAACATTTTAACTCGATTTGAATAACGTACAACATAATTCCACCTGATCCTTTTCCACGAATCCTAGATTCTACTCCTTATTTCTGTCAATGCATTGTCGGATGGAGTTAATGTTCAATATGGACCATGTAACTTGACTTGGCATTCGTCTTTATCACCCTATTTAACGACAAAGCAATCTAAAACACCTATACCTACAATTTATTTGGCAAAATCAACTTAAATATAGTTTTTAAGAAACTAATACTAAATTTGATGCCACGTATTCTAAAATAAGAAAAAGCTTTAATAAAATTAACACAAATCTTAAATTCATGGGATCAATTTTCAAATTACCAACCATCTTAAAAGTTCCACATAGCAGACATTTTGGCTTGTTAAGGTAATGTTGCAACCACTAGTTGTTCAGCCTATTACATCTCCACCCTCTCAACGTTCTAACCACCAACAAACCACTTTCTTGTTACTTCTTCAACTCAGATTATTATGCTAAATAATGCCAAAATTTGTCTCTCTCACAGAAAAAAATAAATAATAAAAGAAATAAAAAAAAATGAATAACTCGTGCTTAGTCCGCCTTTCAAATCTTGAAAGTAGGTTTTGTTCAACTCAAAATACCCCAGGTTCGCATTCTTACAATTACTATCACGTTGATACTGTACTAACCAGGCTGTACTGGCAACCTCGGAATTTAAAAAAGGAGTCCTCTAAAAAAGTTCAAATTAACCCAAAATTTGGCCGTTGGGACTTGGGCAGCATTCAAAATGTGGGGTCCACTAGAAGTAGAAAAAGACTGAAGATCTTCCGAAAACCATGGTTAGGAAGACCCCACTCCGAGATTAAAAGATTTGTACCAAAGCTGCCGTTTTCTTCATCCCTGTGCGCACAAGCCACTCTTTTCCACAGCATGGACTTGGGTTCTGCTTTTCATTTAAAATTTCAAATTCAAATGGAATTTGAGCCTCGATAAATATTTATAATAAATAAAAAAGGAAAAAAGACATATAGATATAAGTAAAGAAGAACAAAAGCGTTGCAAAGTTTGGATCTTTGGGAGTTCTGAGATAGGCAAATCAAATGGGAGAACCAACTTGTCTCATGCAAGTCCAGCAGCCATTCTCTTATGTTTCAGGGCTTCCCAATGAAGCCAATGAGGTATGTTTCTGAAACCAAGTCACCAAAACCATACTGGGTTCTCGTGTTTTTTGCTTTGTTCTTTATGAAATGGAGGTTTTAATATTAGGCTTTGAGTAACTCTTATTCGTGTTACCAGGGGAACCCAATTCATGCACTTGGGCAGTCCATCTCATTTGGGAGGTTTATGTCAGAGTCCTTAGCTTGGGAGAAATGGTCGACTTTTTCTCACAACCGCTACGTTGAAGAGGCCGAGAGGTTCTCGCGGCCTGGCTCAGTAGCTCAAAAGAAAGCTTTCTTCGAAGCTCATTACAAGAACCTAGCAGCAAGAAAGGCGGCAGCAGCTGCCTTGCTGGAACAGGCTAATGCTGCATCAGAAAACAATGCTCCTGAACCTGAACCTGAACCCGAGAGTGTAATTACGACCCAAGATTCAGAAACGACAGTTTCAAACTCTGAAGTTGTCGTTGATGAAGAGGGACAACAAAATCTAGGCGTTAGTGGAAAAGGGTGTCGTTCAAATGTTGAAAAAAAGGAAAATTTTGAGAGCAGAAAGGTTAAAGTTACTGAAATGGTAACTGGGCACCCGGTTTTGGTTGAGAATGGTAAAGGGGTTGAATTTTCAAGCCATGTTTTGGGAGTTGGTAACCAGAACGAGGTGAAAGAAACAGAGCTAAATGGGGAACCAAAAATGGAAAAAACTCCGACAAAGGTGACTGTTATTAATTTTGAAAGTTGTGTTTCAATTCGTTCCAGTCATGGTTCTCTCATTGAATTTTTCTAGTTGTTGCAGCCGGATCAAGAACTATCAGAGCCAAACAGCAAGAAGAAAACAGCTCTTTCTTCCTCAAAAGTATCTACCAAATCTGCAGTCTACTCGAAACCGTCGACCAAATCTGCAGCTCCTAATGCCACTCCTATGAGCAAAAGAAATGGGGTAGAGTTGGCAGATAAGAAGAGATCAACTCCGAAATCGCTTCATAAGGCTGTAAATTTCACACCAATTAGAGAACTCAATAGACTAACGTCAACAGTCATTAGGAAGATTGAAAACTCGAGAGCTGGTGTCAGTTCTTCCAAGGCAACTAAAGATTGTTCCACTCCTTTAAGGACCCCAAACACGGTGCCTCCTTCTCCCAACAACTCCCATCATTACTACTATGTTTCTCAGTTTTATCACGTATGCTAAGAGATTCTCATTATTACTACAGGTATCTAAGAATGGGGCACGGCAGCAGCCTCTAGAAACCCCTTGTTCAGGAAATAGAAGGTATTACATCATAATATTCACAAGCTATTGACAAAAAAGTGTCCCTTTAAGTAGTATGAATCTGTTAAATTTTCTTTGCTTGAAAATTTTACTGTATGTTAAAAATATGTACTTTATATCTGAGTTTGCAGGGCTACAACACCGGTCCATCCTTTGGCCTCTGCAAGCAAAACAGCGGGACCAAAATGGCGCTTGCTCCCTACAGAGTAATCACTTATCTTCAATAGCTATGATATTGCAGAACCCCTCGAATTTTTCTTTTTTCAATATTAAAAAGCTTTAAGAATGCCATCATACTAATCGGAAACCAGCGGCTTACTACTCATGAAGAGTAAATGAATCCGATAACTAGCCATCTGGGTTCTGCTAGAAAGAGAGAATTTTGAACTAGTGTAACTTATTTGGAGCCAAACATACTTTGAAACCTCAAACATACAGAATATAACAGTTGAGTTAATCAAGCCAATGGGTCCCATGTAACAGCATTTACCACTCACTTTGAAGGGACTCTTTAAATCGTTCTGATTTCTCTTGTTTTCCTCTCTTTGGCCAGTTGTTCAAAGTTTTTGAGTGCTTGCAGAAACAAAGCGCTGTCCCCATTTTCATCCACTCCTTTCAGCTTAAGGACTGAAGAGAGAGCTGCAAGAAGAAAGGAGGCAAGACTCGCCTTTCTTTTTCTATTTTCTTTTACGTACTTTTCTATATAATATACTGTACTTTATGGACTAAAATTATGAGTTTTAAAAGAATGGTTATGAATCTCATTTTCCTTTCATTGTTTTCAGAAGCTCGAAGAAAAATTCAATGCAAACGAGGCACAACCAGAGCAGCTACAGACTAGAGTCAAGGTTTTTCTCGCGTTAATTTACCTTGCTCTCTCTCCATTAGATTTAGCTTTATTGGTTGGAAATTATAGCAGAGTGGATAGCGGTGTCTAACAATCAATAACATATATAGCCAAATCAATTGTGCAGGACAAACCAGAAACAGAAACCGGGAAATTGCGTCCAACCTTTTGCTTCAAAGCCAGGCCACTGCCTGATTTTTATAAGCAAAGAAAAGCTCAAAAGGATGAGATAAAAAGGGTATGTTTAGGCCTCATTTAACCTGATAGACTGTGCATTGAATACAGAATAAGGAGAAAAAAAAAAAAAAAAAAGACAACCAAAACGGACTTCAGCTATGTAAATTGATAATGAATTAAAAGCTTGTTATTCCAAACTAACCATGATTTTTGGAGCAACCATTGTGAAAAAAGGCTGAACCTTTCCATTTTTCTTCTTCAACTTCATATATACAAGGCTTCTGTCAAAGATGTCAACTCTCTAATCTTTTATTTGGCTCTGTACTTCTTGCAGGTTCCAGCTACCCATCCTCAGTCACCCAAGCTAAGAATTAAGCCCACTCCCACCAAGGTTGAAAGCAGGACCTCTCAGACTCCTAATAGGCCTGCAGTGAAGACCAATGGCTCCAAGTACGTTCAGGGAAAGGGTGGTCGTAGCCCAACTTGTTCTCTCATTTCACGACCCACAAGGATGACGAGGATAACTCACGAGAACACATCTCCAAATATTCAGCAGGGATAGTGAAAGCCACCAAATCTAAGAAGCTTTGAATGAATCCCCAGATATGCACCGCAAGAGCGTCATCTCAAATGAGTTTGGCAGAGATTTTAGAGACATATTCATAAATGTGCGTTCCAAGTTCCTCTCTGTAATTATTATTCAGTAAATAATTCTTTTGTTATTGTAGGACTTGAATCCTGGGATATGAACTGATATGCTTTCATGTCTAATCCAAATGCACTCTTCATATATGCTTACTCTCCGTAAGCAACAGCTGAAATAATGGGGGGAAAAGAACCATGGGGAAAAAGAGAGAAAAAAAATAGGACAATAAATCAAAAGAGAGAAGGGACAAATGGATCTTACATTCTTTTTAATTAAGCTTTGGAAATACAAAGAATATAATAAAGATTTCTGTACACTGTTTGCTTAAAGGTTCAATTATTTTCTTTGCATAGTGTCGGAACACGTTGCTTTGCTTCTCCAAATCCGGCAAAAATATCTGATCATAAGTTTACTTAAACGTCCAAGATCTTTCCTAGTTTTCACATGCAATAGTGCCAAAAGTCACCAACGCAATTTCAGACTCTTGCATCTTTTGTCCATCTCTTCAAGATGTACTTTGTTGGAAGAAGCTTTATGTTCCTGTAGTCAAGCACTTTCAATGCGTGGCTGCACAAAACTCCAACAAGTTCGAATTTCATACAATTGCAGCCAACCGTCTCATCGGCTGAATTGAAAGTAACTGTGTACTCCTTTTGTTGCCCATACATACTGACTCTGTATTCGAATAACGCACCATTATGAGTGCATTTGTTCACAAGGATATTTAGACACGTTTCATATTCCTGCTGGAACAATTCAAATATCGGTGGTGTGTAGAAATCCCTTGCATGCTTCAAAAGAATAACATCCCCCATTAATTTTGGAGGGCGCTGGCTCATATCATAGTTGGCTTCTAATTCTTTGTAGTGCAAATCATTCACTACTTTTGCTATATGCTTTAACAATAGAAGGATGTCTGAATCAGGATTCAAGTACTTTCTCAAGTTTGCAGCAAAACTTTCACGTCGTAATGCACTTTTTATGTCAGCACAGAATATATGCCTTCCATAAGGTATGGCCCACTTTCCTCTGTCTTCATAGATCTCATGCAACCATTCATTTTCCCAGAGACTGTACAGATCCAGCATAGCCTTCCATGCATTACTGAAATCCTCCTCCTCTTCTTGATCAAAAAAGCAACTGCTTAAATCACTAGCAAAAGAATTTGAACCCACAAACATGTAGCCAAGTTGTTTAACTGCATTTTGGTATACATGCCATGGACAAGTTCGATGATGTGTTCCTGGAAACAGTGACTTGATAGCCTCAGCCATTACTGCATCCTGATCGGTGAGGATAGTCTTTGGTTTCTTCCCGGACATTGCCTCTACGAAAGTTTTAAAAAGCCATTGGTAAGATTCAACAGTTTCGTCATACAAAAGTGCAGCACCAAAGATCACCATTTGCTTATGATGATTTATCCCAATGAAAGGTGCAAAAGGTCTGCAGCCTCTCTGTAGTTTGTAACTTGTATCAAAGCAAACGACATCACCAAAATCACTGTAGTCCATCACCATCTTTGCATCAGCCCAAAACACATTTGTTATTTGATCATTGGCATCAGGTTGCATAGCATAGAAAAAGGAAGGTTTTCTAGAATGCTTACTAAGAAAATATTGCTGCATTTTACCAGCTTCTCGCTCTCTCATTTCTCTAGTACGTTTGGATGGTAGCTTACTTTTGGAATCTATAGGATCATACGTGAGATCATTGCAATCTCTAACTGTCTTATACAGTAAATCAGAAGCTGATATTGCCTGACCATTAGAACTATCTACTAAACTCCCTTCTACTTGAGCCGCAACTGATCTCTTTTGCGATCGTAACATGTGAATTCTACATGGGGCAACAAGCTCATGATTGTGCTTCTCCTCAAAATGAGTGACCCGATATTTACCGTCAGACTGTCGAGAAATTACTAACTGAGCCAAACATCCTATTCTAGTTTCCTTTCGAGGCATCTTCACCTTCATATCCCGCTTGTCTCTCTGCCGAAAACCTTCTCTGAAGCAAGTAAACCTTCTTGACACCACAGCGCCATCTACCTTACTCCTATTCACATAATCTTTCCTAACACTAAAGCCTACCCGTCCAGCATACGTATTGTAAAACTCATATGCCTGATCTTCCGAATCAAACCCCATTCCAAGTTTTGGTACCCCATCAATAGTACAATCATTAGCTAATTCAGCTTCAACAGCTTGAGCAAAAGTCAATCTCTTCTGTGACGGTAACATGTGAGTAGTAGAAGAGGTCACAAACTCATGATTGTGCTTTGTTTCAAAATGAGTGACAAGGAACTTGCCATTGGATTGACGTGCAATAGTCATATGCGCCAAGCAACCTGTTCTCGTTTCCTGACGAGGTTTCCTGCCATTAGGATTCGGTTTGGTAGGCCGATAACCTTGCCTATAACAAGTGTACCTTCTGGAGACCACCGCACCATTTATCCTACTCCTGTTTACGAAATCTTTTCTGATGCTGAAACCTTCTAAAACAGCATATCTACTATAACACTTGTACGCATGATCTTCTGACTCAAACTCCATGCCAACTTCCGGAACCAAATACAAGTCCTCCTCATCTTTTACAGCACTCCCATCTTCTGACACGTCAGCAGATGACTCAAAACGACAATCAACATCCATTTCACACTTACTAACAGAAGACAATGTTGGGGTTTGGCATTCCTCACTATCAATGTCAATGTCAACAGACGAAGCATCTGGGCTGTCGGTAACCACCCCGTTCTTTTCAATAGAGGAAGGATTCGGGCTTTTACCGCAGTTAATATCGAAAACAACCTGACTCATCTCAGAGGACGAACCTCTCGGGCTTTGACAATCCTGTTCCATCACCAAAGTGGTTCGAAAGCCCTTGTCTTCATTTTGTTCTTGCCCACGACTACCCAAAATATCAGGCTCATTAGAGTCCATTGACCTTCATTGACAAAATGAGACAAAACCCATGAACAAGAATCAACAACACCCCATTACAGAACACAACACATAGGTTTACATCTTAAACAAACGAGCTTTTATACTCGGAATACCAGCAGGGCTCAACCAACAACAACAACAAAAGCTCATAATGTAGAGTACATTAATATCAACTTAATAAGTAGTAACATATAAAGCCAAATCATAAAGCTTAAACCTTTAATACCCAGTTTATCTCAACGTGATTAAATTCTATTAGCATAACCAATACCTTAATAATAATTAAAAAAAAAAAAAAAAAAGAAGCTGGGAACTTGACAGTGGGAAAAATGGGACAGAATTATACTAAAGTTTCAGAAAAATCCCATAAAAGAAGCATATGTTTTGTGTAAGAGTTTAATTAGAAGAGAAGGGTGTGAGAAAAAAGAGAGGAACCTGAAGAGTGAGAATAGACGGACCAGATCTTTCTGATCTTGGTAATTGGTCGGACAGTATGGTCTAAAACGGCAGAGAGAGAAACCGGAAGAATTGTAGAGATTAGGGCTTTTTTTTGAGTACGCTTCGTTCGGTTACGGAATGAGAAAATGGAGAAAAAAAGGAAAAGGGAGTGAGTAAAGAACTAAAAGAGTCCAAAATGACGTGGGCTACTGTTTGATGGCTTGTGACGTAGCCCCTGATCATTTGCTAGGCGACCCTTCATTGCATCTTAAGGTGCTATTTGGACCATCTTGAACTGTTTCTTAATCGGGGCTACCTTATCTTAAAAATTCGTATCCATTTGGCCCTCACACTCAAACGGTGTTTTTTATTTACTTTTTTTTTTTTTTCATTGAATCTAATAAAGGGTCATTTATGTATAATCCAAAAATTACCATTTTATTATGCCTAAATTTTATGTTTCACCCTTAATTCTCATGAAAAACTAAAAATATCCCTTTTATTTTTCAAAATTGGAAAAAAATATTTCTTTTACTTTTTTGGGGTCAAAACTAATAGTTATTTTTACCCTAAAAATATTGATAATGCCTTTTTTTTTAAATTAATAACAAAAACAAACCGTAATTAATTTTTTTTTTGTGTTCATGTTTAGTATCTTTTTCTATTTCATTTTTTTTTTGAATCTTTGAGAATCTATTAAAAAAAAAATCTAAAGACATGGAAGTAAGAGTAAAAGTCTTAAAAGGGCATCATTTTAGACATTTTAAACTAACTATAGTTTGACAAAAAAAAAAATAAGGGAGGGATACTTTTTTCATCTTTTTAAAAATTGAGGAGTATTTTTGTTATTAAGCGTGAATCTAATAAAGCGTTTTGTGACCCTAGAAAGAAAATTCTGCCACGGGTGAATCCTAGAAAGAAAGGCAGAAACGATTGGGTTGATGACTTGGATGTCATTTTAGTATTGCAATATATAAATCAACTAACTAGCTAGCTGTCAAAGCAGATGCCCCACGCTAACCAAGAACATCAACATTTTAATATGTAGTGGGTACCATAGACACGTTATTATTCTTTACAAATTAAAAGCTGAAGATAAATTTACATTTAAATAAAAAAAAGAAAAGAAAAGATTCCTTAACATAGAATGGAATATAACAATTAAATCATAAACAAAGATTCACTTTTCTCCCACCAGACACCAACCATCATCTACTTGGTCCAACACAAAACCCACATCACAAAAACTCATTCTTTCTTCTTTTTCATCATTATCATCATCATCATCATGATTGATCTCGACCCTTGTTTCGATAGGCTGAATCAGCACCGTAGGATCGTCATTGCTAGCACCATTTGGACCATCATCATAACCATAAACACCATCATCATCATCACCAACTTCTTCTTCTTCTTCTTCTTCTTCGTCATTATCATCCGCATAACAATTGGACAGTTGATCCAACATCCGCGCGGCAGAAAGCCCGGAAAAGTTGGACCCGGTTCGCCCGTCCACGACCCGCCAGGTCAGCAACCTGTGGTTGGAGACGACGTCGTTCGATTTGAGCTTCTGGGTGCCTTTAGTCTTGTCCTTGGCCTTGCACGCCGGGTGCAAGTGACAGCCGCTGCACCGGGCTTGCCCGCACTTGCCCGTGAACTTGGAGTGGTTGGTGGGCTTGGAGGACACCCGGTTGAACAACCCGGCTGTGGCGGGCGAATCGAACCGGTTGATGAATCGGGTTTCGGGTCTCGGGTTCAATGGAGATGGTAGGATCCGGTAGGTCCGGACCATCCCGTGCTGGCGACCTTCTCTCTTCATTTTTGGCCAAATTGAGTTTTGTGAGCTTGAGAGAATGAGTTTGAAGACGTTGTGGTTTGTGACTTTGCCATATATATATATAGATATAATAGGATTGGTTTTTGGAGAAGAGAAAATAAGCTTGGGAAGCAAGGTGTTTGATTTTGTTGATGTACGTGTGGACCAAGCTATTAAACATGGACCGAACATCTACTTTATAGATAAAGAAAAACCAAAAAATATATATTTTAAGACAGAAACTTCCTAACGGATTGGGATTGGCCAATAGGAGTAGGAACTTTTTTATTTTATCTAGTTTAATATATTTTATGCCGTTTCTTAGAGTTGTGTCATTTTATGTTGTTCGACTCAGAAACGGTGGAGGGAGAACTTCAATATTTACTAATGCACCGATGAGTATAGTGATTCGGTGGAATGAATTATTCGAGTTAAGTTCCGTGCTTTAACATTCCAAATAATCTCCGTCACAGCTCTGTTACAAATGGTCCCTAAACTATTCTATCGTAATTTAGTTTTCAAAATTTTATAATAATTAAATTTTTTAATTTTTTAATTTAAAATAATTTAATTTTTGAATTGTCTAAATTATAATCTCTTATCAAATTTTTAACCAAACGTATACGTGAAAGACCACATTATAGTATCTGAAAATTTAAACACATCATAGTATCTGAAAATGTGTTTAAAGATAATTAAACTGAACAAAAGGATATAAAAAGGAAAAAAAGATGTATTATTTTACATTTTTCAGGATTCTTGAATCTATAAATGTGGTGAATTTTTTTTATAATTATTTATTTTATGCTTGATATTTCTAAATTATTTTTCAAATATATTTTCAGATGCCATTATGTGCTCTTTATATGTGTTTTTTGTCAAAAATTTAAAGACGGACTGTAATTTAAATAATTCAAGAATCAAATTACTGTAAATCAAAAAATTTAGAAACATAATTACTATGATTAAAATTTTAAAGATCTAATTACCGCTAGTTAGATAATTTAGGACCATTTGTGCCATTAACCCTTCTAATAATTACAGAAACTTTTAACTTATTAGGTGAGGTAATTTAAAACACTTGAATGTAGGCTAGAATGTAAAGTTCCTTCAATCAATTTTGTTTAGTAAAGATTACGTAGCTGAATTATAATTATCAAGGGAATGAGTCTCACTCTCTTGAAGATTAAACCAAACATTTGAACGGGCTTTTCTTACAAAACAATTCCATTCTCAAGTCCATTCATCCCAACCAAACACCACGTCGGTGTCAAGTATAACTTGTATAATCAGGACAGAGACAATCAAACAAACCACAAGTATATACCTTTTAAATCCCAACGAAAGAAAAAAGAGTGTCATCATTGGCAGTACAAAGACTAGAAAAATGTACACAAACGTACAAATTTTGTACAACTTCTCAAAGCACCAAAATAAGGAGCTTAAGATCCCAAAGTATTTACTCCTCGTACATTTTCTGACTTACAGGACTTAATAAGTGGTTCTTTTTCCTTGTTGGTTTCAGAAGGAATCGGTACTCTCCGATTAGAATAAAGCAGGAAATGTTGACATATGAAAATAAAGTCAAATAGTACAGATATCTGCAACATGTTGACATATGAAAACAAGGTCAAATAATACAGACATCTGCAATAGTCGTGTGACATGGAAGTGAAATTTACATTTAAAAGAAAAAGACATATGTTGTGAAATCAAGTCCTTTTAGTGGGCAACATTTATTGCCAAGGATAGAAGGCGCTTCCCTATATTTCCATGAAAGTTCACCCAAGAATCTGAAAAAGGCCAAAAATAATTTTAATATATTCGTAGTACAGAAATAATATGTATCATGTTGCAAATATTGTTTTTAGTTGAGAAACGACACAAACTTTGGTCTATCGATTTTACGGCCATTTGTGCATAGTTTGCAACTCCTCCAGGAAAATCACATAAAATATAACCAATACTGAATCCGTCAGTGCTCTTCCTCTTGAAGTTCATGAATACCTATATGTATTCCATATATTATTTAAATCACATCTGAAACATAATCTAGCTTTTATAAAAGGAATAAAAGTTGTGTACCTCTCAACAAATTTAAGCCTGCTAAAAGGTAATGAATAAAAAAAAAATCATTTTCCAAAGTTAGCAGAGAAAGAAATTTTGTAATTTAAAAGTAATAAAAATTTAACAGGACTGGTCCTAGATTAGTGGTACAAAGCCTGTGAATGGCCTAAAATTTGACCCGACATTTCTTGTAACAATGAACAATTGAAAGAGGGATGCACTTAGTCTGACCTGAGGAGTGTATTTGATGGCTGTTATAAAAACTTGGATTAAGCTGAAATATAATGAATTTGTACCAAGTCAGAAAGTAATAAATTGTAAACTCACCACAAATTTGACCCTACAATTCAACCTAAAATAAATTATAAATGTTTAAAGTAGGCATCTTACTTAAAAACAGAGATCAACCAAAGCCAAGAATGGCTCGGAAGAGCAATAAAAAGGCATACTCCAGCAGTGAACCACGCAACAGAGACAATTCCAAGACTAATCTGAGAGATGTTCTGATCTCCCCCGTTACATATAGTCATAATCAAGCAACATACAAATAATTTGTCTCAAATTTGTAATGCATAAGAAAATCACTAACATTAATTTACTCAACATAGAAGACAGAATAAACTTACTTCATAAATTGAAATTTGGAACAAGAGAAATATTGTCAAGAGTGTAACATGAATTGAGAAAGCAACATCATTTGCTGTTACCGGTATCATCTACAACAACAAATAACTCATATTTAAGAAAATTTCTCAAAAAAAAAAAAAGGTAAGTTATAACTTGACTACGCTCAATTAAATGGCATTTTCAAAGGCTATAGTTTCCAACTTCTCTTAAAAGAAAAATCGACAACAAAAAAGCTCAAATGGTATTTTTGCATAAAGTCTAAACATCAAGGATAAAAACGTAATTCCCAAAATGAAAAATCAAAACTTAATTATATTGACACCCAATCCCTCATTTAGGCACCGGTTATTACTAGGATAAAAGGAAATTATTTAATGAAAAATTTCCTTCGGGAAAAAAAAAAAAAAGGGGAAGAAAAAGACAAAAGGAAAAGTCAAACTGTATTAATGCATAAAAGGCTAAACATTAGAGGGTGAAAACGTAATTTCTTAAAAAATGACGGGAAATCGGGAACACATACGTGCATACCTCCCCAAAGCCGTACTTTTCGAAATTCTGCTTTTGGACGGTTGAACTGAAATAGAGCGTGACATTGTATATGATATAGGAGGAGTGTTTTGTTAAGTTGAGTACCACGAAATCAAAATTCAACCCCACGACGCTATACAACACACAAAAACAAAATTAATTAAACAAAATCAATGAAATTAAATTTATGGGAATTTAAAAAAAAAAAGGTTACAATTACGGAATTACCTTTTTCGACGGTAATTCAAGATGACTTGCGGATAAAAACTGAGGGACCACGACAAAAACGCAATCCAACCAAGAACTTCGTGTGTTATTTCCAGCGGAATCGAATTCCATGATGCCATTCCTAATTTCCTTCTCTTTCTTTCTCTTTCTCGTTCCACTAGTTCCCATCCCGACAAACAGAACCAATACCAAAAAAAAAAAAAAAAAAAAAAAAA
>JXTB01000359.1:273590-303801 GCA_002914805.1 Parasponia andersonii
TTTATAATTTTTTTTTTTTTCAAAATCTAAATTTTAAACGAAGTCTTAATATTATTCTATGAAAAATAAATAAAAGTAAAAATAATTCTTTGCAAAAGAGCCTATTTTAAATAGCCTCTTCAGTTATGAGTTTTTTTTTTTTTTTTTTTTTTTAAATAATTATGAGCCTTGAGTTATGAGCTTATTTTAAAGATTAGAATCATTTATGTCAAATATAACTCAATATTGTGGTCGAGTACAATATAACATTGCTCAACAATACTATTAATTCAAGATTTCATAGTTCGAAGATGCTCAAGAGAAGGTAATAGAATAATTACTTATAACTATGTCATCAATTATTTTACAACTTAAAATACCACCAGACCTCTTGCATAAATTGCTAAATGGGTAAGCTATTATGGCAAATTTTCCGAAATGGAGATAAAAGTTAAGAAATTTAAAATTTGAGTTAGAATCGAATAATTATTCCTTACACCATGGAGAGAAATAACAATTCTATTGAAATTGCGATTTCATCAAAAAAAGTTATTATTTTGGTAAAAATGTAAATCAAGCACGTACAATGAAATGTACTTTTCACTGTGGATTCCAAATTATATTCCTTTAAATCAAACATGCATTAATGTCATGGTTGTACATATTGTCTACTAGTAACAACATCTTTTACCAACGCAGAGTTTCTGAGCTCAGTTCATCCTCCCCTATGTCAAAAGAAGGGTCACAAATCATCTAATGAAAGAAATGAGGTCGATTGCAGCCTCATTAAAGCATGTTGACCGCCATAAAGCATGTGAAAGAATTCAATTAGAATAGCATATCCACATCTGTTCTAACAAAGAACAATTCAATAAAGAGGATTTTCTAAACTGAGGACTATATTCGATTGCTGTGATAAAGACTTGGATTAAGCTTGAAATATAATGGGGTGAGAAAGTAAACCATGAAGCAGACAATATCAATCATCAAAAAACCCAAAAGAGGAAAATGAGAGATATTTAAAGAAGGGAATCTTACTTAAATGCGTCGATTAACCAAAGCCAGGAATGGGTTGGCAAAGCAATGAAAAAACAAATTCCAGCAATTGACCACACAACAGCAACAATTGCAAGACTAGTCTTAGAAACAGTCTGATCTCTGCGCTGCATTACAATATAGTCTAATATAAACATGAGTCCAAAATTTGAAAAAAATGGTAATGCATCATGAAAAATATGACATTAGAATATTATTCCTCAACCTATGACTCTATGAGAGACAGAATAACCTTACTTCGTACATTGCAATTTAGAGCAAGACAACTAATTTTAGGATAAAAAAATGAGTTGAGAAAGCAACATCATTTGCTGCTACGGGTATCATCTGCAACAATGAGCACACATTTTGTCACACACACCTGCACATTACCCCCCTCCACCACCGCCCACCCCCCCTGCCCCCGCAAAAAAAATGTACATCCAAGAAACATAATCCAGATTTGCCACTTGATTTCATTTTCTGTCACAACAGTCCTTTCATGTTATAAAAAACTTAACAAATGTATACTTTGAATGCGAATACATCAGAACTGTGCTGTTAGTAATCTTGTTACTAAATTTGAGAACATTCAAGCTAGTTGTTATGCTTAACTTTAAAAAGCAATGGACAAATTGTAAATTCAATGGTATTTCTGCCAAAATCTTTAAACATCAGGGGATGAAGACATGATTATCAAAAAATGAAAACGACCAGGAAGCACACACAAACCTGATCGAAGCCGTACTTCTCATAATATTGTTTTTGGACAGCAGAACAAAAGTAGAGCGTGGCGTTGTATATGAGATAAGAGGACCGCTTTGTTATGTTGAGTACCACAAAGTCAAAGTTCAACCCCACTACGCTACACAAAACAAAAGCCACAAAACCAAGTTAAATGAAAGAGAAAACAGAAATAATACCACCAGAATCAATATTCACTAGAAATACAGAGCAGATATTAGTAATAACAAAAAAAGGAAAGCGGTTTTTATCACCTCCTTCTACGAAAATTTAAGATGATTTGTGGATAGCTGGAAATAGTCCAAGAAAGGAAAGCAATCCAACCAAGAACTTGGCATGTGATTTCAAGCGGAATCGAATTCCAGGGTGCCATTCCTTTCCTCCTCCTCTCTTTCTCGTTTCCAGTTCAGGCCGTTCGATGAGAAACGTGATGGAAAATTAGAACTTTTGACTTGATTGTTTATTATCAAATCATAAACCTTCATCAGATGTTTTTAAATTGTTTAAGAAATGAAAGAAAAGAAAAAATCTTGTTGGTTACGTTAGGTGGCTCTTGTATGATCGTTACTGTCCAAAATGGATACTTGCTTTTATAATAAAAAAAATGTGTAGTGTTCGACGGTAATCTTGATGTGTCAGTGTAAGATATTACAAAAACTGAAATGGATTTTTGGGTTGAAGCATATTCTCCGTTATTAGGGTACTTGTGCCTCTACTGTTAGTATATGTCCAACCTTGTGTCTCAGACCATGTACTCAGGTCTGTTAGATCTGTCTTCTTGAAAGAATGGTGGCTTGTCAGTAATAACAGAAGCTTTCAGTATATTGTTTGTCCGTATTGTCTACTAGTAACCACATCTTTTACCATCATGGAGGTCCTACATTCAAGCCATCCTTCCCTGTGTTAAAAAGAACGGCCTCAAATCATCCAAGCCCTGTTTACTAATCAGTAATCAAATGAATCTTAAAGGAAATGAATAAAAAGAGAATAAGGAACGTTCAAAAAAAAAGAGAATGAAGGAGAATAAAGAAACAATAGATATATTTCTAATTGGCACTCATATACATGAAAGGCAAATACTTTTGCTTTCCTTACTTCATTCGCTCTCTGTTACGGAGTAATAAATATGACCCCAGTAAAAGCTCTCTAGTAGGGATTGGTGAACATGACCCTAATGAAAGAAATTCTATTGCAGCCTGATTAAAGAAGCATGATAACCACCATCAAAGTACAGTACAAACACTCTTTTATTGATTTGAATTAATATAGTGACTATAACATGCACATAATGTTAACAATGCACACAATGTTCAAATATTGTACAACACAATGTTCAAATATTGTACAACCTTTCAATCGTTGTACAACATTTCAACCATTTTTACATTTTTTACAACGCTCCAAATTAGGAGCCACTTAATAGGCCGAGGCAAATACTGAGGAGTTGGACTAATTTTCACGTAATAATTGGGCAAAGTTAAGCCCTCACACATTTTCTAACTGTGGGTGCTCACGAGGCTTAAGAAGTGGTTCATCTTCCTTCCTCCTAGACGCTCACACATTTTCTAGTTCATCTTCCTTCCTCCTAGACGCTCACACATTTTCTAACTGTGGATGCTCACAAGGCTTAAGAAGTGGTTCTTCTTCCTCCTCGACAGTTTTAGGATTCATTGCACTGTCGGTAGAATACAGCAGGAAGTGTTGACACATGAAAATAAGGTCAAAGAACATAGATATCTGCAGTGGTGCATTTTTCATCACAAAAAATTTAGTATCAGCAGCATTTAAATAACAGCTCCGCAAAACATTAAACGAAACATCCTAAAGAAAAATGCATGTGTTGTTAAAACAATTCAGAAAAATGGGCAACATTCCATACCAAGGATAGAAGTATCTTCCCCATATTTCCATAGAAGTTCACCCAAGACCCTGGAAAAACCGAAAAATTTAAAATAAATTAGCATTGAAGTGTGTGTATCAGGTGGCAAGTACTATTTAGTTGGGGAAAGACAACAAACTTTGATCTATAGACTCCACAGTCATCTGAGCATAATTGGAAACTCCTCCTGTAAAATCACACAAGATATACTGAATACTGAATCCTTCAGTGCTCTTCCTCTTGAAGTTCAGGTATGCCTGTATTTCATTCAAGTATTTCAGTCAAGCGTGAAAACTAATTTGGCTCTGTAATATAAGAATAAATTTGAGTACCACAAAGTTGTGTTACCACTGAACATTATAGGCCTGCTAAAAAAAAAAAATTAAGCCTCAAGTAATAATTAAGATAGTAACAATTGCACATAGAGGGATAGTATGAAGCAAGAAGCACAACTGTAACAATAACAATAACAATAACCTGCTACCATACAAACAGAACAGTACTGATCCTCGATTAAGGATCTCTATGATTAAAAAGAACAATTCAAAGACGGAGGCTTCGCTGACCTGAGGAGTATATTTGATGGTTGTCATAGTGACTTGGATTAAGCTGAAGTATAACGAAGTTTTACGAAGTCAGAAAGTAAACGAACCAAAAATTTGCATATTAATGAAAAGTAATATGGCAGTTGGTATAAGAAACCACAAGAAGCCTTCATGACATAGCAAAATAAGAAAAGATTAAAACTCTTACACTTTCACTCGTTCAGGGCAACAGACGTTGAGCAGATGAATACTTAATCGTCTAAGATTCGAAACTCAAATATCCAAGAGAAGAAAAACCGATAGATATTAAAAGAAGGCATCTTACTTAAATACAGAGCCAAAGCCAGGAATGGGTTGGCAAAGCAATGAAAAAACAAACTCCAGCAGCTAACCACACAACAGCAACAATTGCCAAAGTAATCTTAGAAACGGTCTGACCTCCCCTCTGCATGAGGCCGAATTCGAAAATTACAAAAGGCATAACAAAATGATCACTAACATCAATTTAGTCAGCACATTAGACAGAATAAACTTACTTCATAGATTCCTGTTTGGAACAAGAGAATTAGAGTCACAAAAACAGAATGAACCGAGAAAGCAACATCATTTGCTGCTACGGGTATCATCTGTGACAACAAATACCAATATGCCATACATTAAAATAATAATAATAACAAGAAATTGTGCAAGACCATTTGATTCTTTTTTCGCCAAAAGACAAATATATCCCCCCAGATCTGAAAATCTTAACAAACGTACTCAAACTGAATTGTTAGAATGAATCCTGATACTTGAAATCAATCAGCTGGTGTTTAGGTACAGAAGCAAAGAAATTGGCCAAAAAAAAAAAAGTCTAGACTCAACTGGTATTTCTGCATAAAACTTCAAACATCAGGGGATCCAAAAGGTAATTACAGAAATTGTGAACACGTACCTCCCAGAAGCCGTACTTCTGGAAATACTGCTTTTGGACCTCGGAACTAAAGTAGAGAGTGGCGTTGTATATGAGATAGGAAAAGTGTTTTGTCAAGTTGAGAACCAAGAAATCAAAGTTCAACCCCACAACGCTATTCAACAACACAACACAAAAACAAAACAAAAAAAAGAAAACCCAGAAAAAAAATTAGGCAAAGAAGAATAAAAACCCGGAATCAGAAACAGATTGAGGGAAAGGGAATGATAAAGGATAAAGGAGATCTGGGTTGTTTACCTTTTCCTACGGAAATTCATTATGACTTGTGGGTAGAAGCTGATTGACCAAGCAAGAAACGCAATCCAACCCAGAACTTCGTATGTTATTTCTAGCGGAATCGAATTCCATGATGCCATTCCTTCTTCTCTTTTTCTTTCCCTTTCCCACTTCCCACTTCTAACACTTTTCTCTCAGTTCCAAACTAGGCGGACCAGAACCAATGAATTATATGCTGAAGGCTTATTATTGATCATATATCAATTATTAATTTAATAACTTATCAAGTTTATTTCTGTGTTAAAAGTAAAAATGGGTGTCTGGCACATATGGACCTTGAACTATTCAAATAGTTACAATTCGGTCCTCAAAAGTTTTGATTTTTGTAATTAAGCCTTTAAATTTTTCAATTCTACATAATTTAGTCCTTAACTGTCCAAAAATCAACTTGCTATTAAATTTCTTGCTAAAAAAAAAAAAAAACTTGAAGAGCATCGACTAGCATCTGAAAGTGTATTTGAGAGAATTGCGAAATTGAATAAAAGGATTTGAAAAGAAAAAAAATGCATTATTTGTACTTTTCAAAATTCTTAGAGTTGTAAATTGAGATAAATTTTTTCGTAACTATTCATTTTTATGCTAAAAACTCTTAAAATACCTCTTTAATACACTTTTAAATACTACTATTATTTTTGTTAAAAATTTAATAATATGTTATAATTTGAACAATATAAGAACTAAATTACATAGAATCAAAAATTTTAAAGGTTTAATTGCCAAAATTAAAACTTTAGAATCAAATTGTCTCAAATTTGATAATTCTTACCTAGAGACCATTTGAAAATATTTTTTTTTGAAATAAATAAATAAATTTAGGGAACATTTGTGCCATAAACTCTCCCCAAAAAAAAGTATTTTGGGTTAGGTCAGGGTGGGGTAGCTCTCGTATGATCATGGCCGTTGAAAAAATGAAAATATCTTAATATAGCAAGCAAAGCAAATAACCCACGTTGCTTATCAAGAAGACAAGAGTATTCTTTATTATTGTAATGCAGACCAGTTCATTCACTTATATTTCATTTAAAAAAGAAAGAGAAAAAAAAAAAAAGAAAAAGAAAACAGAGCACACTACTAAACAAAATAATGCATAGTTAGAAGAATCCTGAGATAAAGATACGTATAACAACTAAAAACATGGCCTATTAGGTCCATTTTATTTTATTGTTTTCTTTTTTCGTTATAGTAATTTTTAAAAAAAAATATGTTAAATTTTTTTCTTTTATAGTAACATATTAATGAGATGACACCTATATTTATCTTTTACTAAATTATTACCAAACAACGCAGAAACTTCAAAACTTGGCACAACAATGACCTTGAAAAAGTCCACATCTACTTGGGTCGAACATCACAAAAGCCCATTTTTTCTTCATCATTGGTTTTATGAAGTATCACGGCTCTTGTTTGATACGGCACTAGTTTTGATAGGCGGAAATCCAAAATTGCGGCATCATTTGCACAGTGCACTGTCATAATCATTGAAAAGCCAGCAAAAGTTAATTAACTTAAGCCAGCAATTAATTGGTTAGAACTATTCTCAGATTTCATCCCTATTCCCGTGCCACTCCAGAGAATCTTTGATAAGAGTGGAGCCGATGAGATTAGGCGGGATGGGGAATTTTGTCAGATTAAAATAATAACAAAAATGAAAAGTTTAGTCATATCTCATATTTTTCACTCTCGTAGATATGAATTTTATTTTATCTTTTTATTCAATATTATAGAGTTAGTTTTCTAAAAAAAACCAAAACATTATATAGGTAAAACATTATATATCATAAAGATGAAAATTCTACTCTAATTTTGTTAAAATCAAGAACATACAAAACACTAAGAACAAAAAAAAAAGAAAAAAAAAAACAAATCAAAAAACTAGAAAAACATCGTTAGTCTATAAATACCATAAATCCTCACACAAGTTATAATCATACATAGTTATCTTCACAAAATCTGTAATCTTCAAAATTCATATAACAGATACCCTAAAACAATAATACCAAATGATTCCACAAACATCATAAGTCCTCAAAAATCACAATAACACACCTTCATCTTCACAAAGATCTTTAATCTTCAAAATCCACATAATTTACACCCTACATCGATAACACTACATAACTAAAAAAAAGATTATATTAGCTTATTAATTTAAAGTAAATAAGATATTACGTCAATATCTTCTATAGTAATTTGTCCAGGTCCAGATTCCTATCCATAACTTCCCTACAAAATAGATAATGAACTCAAGTTGTCAAAGTATTTTAAATACTCGACTCAATAAATTAGACATCTTATTCGCATAAAAACAAATAAAACTAATAAAGTGGCAATAAATTAAAATGGCAAGCTCATAGAAATAAGCAATGATCAAAAAATAATTAAAAACAAAATATATTGTCGAATACTTCATAGCTAAAGTAATTAATAATACCTGTGGGACCCGTTCCTAAATCATACACCACGTGGACGATTAAGTGGCAGAACATGTCATAAACGGGGCACACCGTCCGACACATGCCCAAAGTGACTAATTAAAAACCACGCGAGTCGCATATAGTACCGCATAGGCCTATAGGCTGTCCAAGGCTAGGGCCGAGCCCATCCCAGAACCTAGATAGACTCGGCCCAGTCCGATTCTTACCTCGACAGCTGAGGGTCGGGAGCCTCAAGGGTCTTCCACCAGAGTATAGTGGGAAGCAACTCACAGCTTCAGACCTAGACAGAGTATTTAATGCGATCCTGAGTAGGTGCGCGCATTGGGCAAACTGTCCTGACAGAACGGCGGTTTGCTAAAGTCTCACCCCTGACAGACTTGAGCCGTAGGGGACGGCGGAAACTAGGCTATGATGATGGAGAGAGAATCACGGTAATCTCGGCCTGTGATCTCTGGAGTAAGTCCTGATGAAAAAAGTTACTCGGTCCTGGGATTGAGAACCATGAGGTTCACAGTTCCAAGACTATATATATGAGCCATGCGTCCCCGAAAAGGAGAGGCATGTATGCATACACAAAAAAATATTTAAAAGTTTATGAGCAAAAGACAAAGATATACTCATATAAAGAAAAACTAAATCTTTACTACCCTGAATCAAAGATAAACAACTGACTTAAGCATCGAAGAGTCTTTGCAGGTAGCCTCCCCTGCCTCTCCGACCCTGCATGAAGTCAAAAGCTCTTTGGGATTACAAGGATACATGGACAGTTGGAAGATACAACATCAGCAGTTCAGAGCCACGTAGACAGCTGGTTAAAACCGATCCAACAGTTAGGCGCCATCTGTGGGAAACCATTGAGCGTGAGAAAAAGAGTAGAAGTCTCACGATCGCGCTCTCTCCAAACAAAAGGCCATACAACGTGGGATGGCACCTTCGAGAATGGCAACCAGGAGCACACGTCCCGACGCCGAAGGGAGCTCCCAGGAAGCACAACCAGGTCTAGAGCTAAAGCTGGACCAGATGCTCGCTGCCCTGGCAGAAACAAACTAGAAGACAGATTGTCTACGAGGTCGTTCTGGGTTTAAAAGACGAAGTCGCAGAAGTACGCAGAGATAACGCCCACCTCGAAGGGCTGCTGACAAGCGAAGCCAGGAGCGAGCGAAGGGAAGACTTTGACGAAGAGGTCTAACAAGAGTCTGGGGGCCAATCGTCGAGGGAAGTTCCCACCCCATCTAGATCACGGATGCAGGGGAGTGACAAAGCTAGACGAGGCCTTTCCGAGCTGAAGCGGCGGTGGACAGAAGACACCAAGAATGCCGGAAAAGTGTGCTTCCCAACTGGAAGTAAGAAATGATTGCAGAGCTGAGTAAGAGGCTCGGGGCCCATCACAGCCAGACCCTCGATGATCTGGCAGAGCAAACTATGCGAGGAGTCAACCGGACAGACTTCGCCGACTAGATCCAAATGGAGCCCAAGCCGAGAGATTTCACAACCTATTCGAGGGAAAAATCGATCCCCTCGATCACATATACCACTTTTAGCAGAAGATGGCCTTGGAAACCAGGGACGAGGCTGTGACCTACAAAGTCTTCTCCACAACCCTGAGGACCGGCCCTATTATGGTTCAGACAGCTCCCAGAGAAATCCATTAACGGGTTCGAAGATTTTTGCAAACTTTTCTTAAAGCAGTACGCAGGTGCCCAGAGGCAACAGAAAACTATGTGAGACCTTGACTGGTTGGAACAAGCCACGAACGAGTCCCCGAGAGAATACCCATCGCATTTCCTAGAGGTGATGTCTCTAGTGCACAATGCTGACTCAGTCCAAGCCACAGGCTCGTTCGTCAGAGGCCTGCAGCCAGGATCGATGCTATCAGACCATCTCCTTTTGAACCTTCTGTACGATATGGCGGACGTCTAGGCAAAGTTGAAAGGGGTATTCAGGGTATTGGAAAGCCGCCAGAAAACACCCAAGGCCTCTACCGCGATAATAACAGCACCGGCGCAAACCTCGGCCCCGCAAGGGATAAAGAGGCCCGGGCCGGACCAAGGGCTGATTCCGAAACAGGAAGCCCCCACCCAAGGTGGTCAAGAAGGCAGCAAGAGGAGGAAGGCATCTCGTGACCCAATACGAAATACGAGCTCAACATGCCGATTGATGTGATCTACCTCCAAAACAGGGACAATGGCATTTTCAAAGACCCACCCAAGTCCAATGTTCTTGAGCACATGAAAAACAGGAACATGTACTGCCAATTTCACAAGGATCACGGGCATGACACCATCAACTGCCGCAACTTTTACGCACAGGTTATGATGGCGATCCATACCGGCAAGTTGAAACAGTTTATGAAGGCCGGCGGAATCCAGCGACAGGAAGATGCCACCAGGCCCAAAAAAGGTAAGCAGACCCAGGCTTCCGGATCAGGAGAACAGGCCATGAGGATAGTGCTGACCATCGTGGGCAGACCAGAGCCAACCCAGGGTCGGGAGGAGAAGGAAAAATGCCTCAAAAAGACCGAAGAAAGGGTAAAGCGCCTTAGAGAGATGGGCCATTCCGTCAACCATTTGATGATAGGAGAAAGCTGTGCCTTTGCCGCCCCCATCGCCTTCACCCAGTAAGATTTGACCACGGTGGCCTACCTCACGATGACCCCTTGGTGATTAAGCTGCAGATCTACTATGTGTTGGTCGGAAGGGTCCTGATCGACAGTGGGAGCAGCGTCGATGTCCTGTTCCTCAGTACATTTGAGAGCATAGGCCTAAATCGAAATACGCTCAAGTTGACCTGTCAGCCACTGTTCGCTTTCGACAGTACTGAGGTCAACGCCTTGGGCGTCATGACCCTGAAGGTCTGCACTGCGGAGAGATGTTTGGACGTTGACTTCATCGCCATCGACTGCCAGTCCTCCTTCAACGTCATCATGGGGAGAGGATGGAACCACACTATGCATAGGGTCGCCTCCACCCTCCACCAGATCTTAAGATGTCTATCAAGGGATGGTACCTATACGATAGACATCAAGGAAGACCAAGCTTCTGCGAGGAAATATTTTTCAATTGCCCTGAGGGGAGCTGATATGAGCGCTAGCACCTCGACGGGGGACAGATAGCAATCAAAGGACCGCCTGCTGGCATATATGAAGCGGATCGAAGAGAAGTCTGACGAGCCATAATCTATGATCGAGGAGCTGGTAACAGACCCTTTGAAAGAGGCAGAATCAGTGAAGGTAGTCTTAATCGGGGCCCTGCTACCCGAGGAAGAAAAGAACGAGATATTGGGATTCTTGAGGCAGAACGAAGACGTCTTCGCGTGGTCCCACGACGACATGCCTGGGATAGACCCCGCGCACGCCTGCCACCGGCTGAACATAGACCCCAGTTTCCCTTTGGTCAGGCAGAGACCCCGAAGGTTCGCGCCAGAGAAAAACAGGGCGATCAACAAGGAGGTAGAGATGCTACTGGAGAACGGCTTGATCACGGAATGCTTATACCCGTGCTGGGTCTCCAACCCGGTGATGGTGAAGAAGAAAAACGGTGACGACCGTACTTGCATAGACTTCACCAACCTGAACAAGGCCTGCCCGAAGGATAGCTTCCCCATGCCAAGGATCGGCCAGATGGTAGATGCAACGGTGGGATTCGACAGGATGAGCTTCCTGGATGCCTACTCTGGATACAACCAGATCCTCCTATACGAGGAAGACCAGATCTACACAGATTTTATTACGGAGCGTGGTCTGTACTATTACAGACACATGCCATTTAGTTTGAAAAACGTAGGGACAACCTTCTAGAGGCTTATGAACAAAATGTTCGCCGGGCTGCTAGAGAAGACTATAGAAGTCTACATCGACAACATGGTCGTAAAGAGTAGAGAAGTTTCGGACCATCTGAGACATCTAGACGAATGTTTCCAGATTCTGAGGTAATATTGGATGTGTCTGAATCCCAAGAAATATGCGTTTGGGGTGTCCTCCGGCCAGTTCCTGGGGCATATCGTGAGCAGAAGGGGTATTGAGGCCAACCCGACCCAGTTATCCTCGATCGCAGATGTGCAAAGACCTTCGACTATTCGGGAGGTCCAGCACCTAGTCGGGAAGATAGCCACTCTCAGCCGATTCGTCTTCAAGATGTCTGACCAATGTAAGCCTTTCTTCCAGTGCCTAAAGAGAAGCTCCACTATCGTCTGGGGGGAGGAGTACAAGGCACTGACGGATCTCAAGCTGTACTTAAGTCATCCGCCTATCCTGGCTTCCCCAGCAGAGGGGGAGCACCTATACACTTATTTAACAGTATCCGAAGTAGTGATCAGCACCGTACTATTTGTCGAGAAAGACAGCAAGTAGAAGCCGGTATTTTATACAAGGCGCATACTCCTGGATGCCGAGACGTGATATAGTATGGCAGAGAAACTGGTCCTCGCTCTAGTCAATGCTAAAAAGAGACTCAGGTAATACTTTGAGGCACACTTGGTCACCGTGTATATAGATTTCCCCATCCGGCAAATCTTGGCCAAGCCGGACCTATCGGGACGACTAACCAAGTGGGCCATTGAACTGGGGATATACGACATCGAGTATTGGCCTCGAGTAGCGAAGAAAGGGCAAGTCATGGCGGATTTCCTGGTTGAAATCAAATCCTTTGGCGAGCTGCACAACCCGCTTCAGATGTCTCTATCTCGCCCCCCTTCAGCCTGGACCCTCTACACTGACGAATCCACGAATGCCTCGGGGTCAGGTATCGGGATAGTCCTGCAGACCCCAATAGGACTCAGAGTAGAGAAAGCTTTGAGGCTCAGTTTCCAGACAACGAACAACGAGGCAGAGTACGAAGCACTGCTGCAAGGCCTTGAACTGGCTCTGCATTTCGGAGCAGAGAGCATCGCAGTAAAGACCGACTCACAGTTGATCGCGGGTTAGGTTAAGGGAGACTTCGAAGTAAAAGAGCCGAGATTACACAGGTACTTCTCTAAAGTAATGGGGGAAAAAGCCCGCTTTAGCAGTTTCAACATCGAACAGATTCCCAGGGAGATGAACCAGAAGGCCGATGAGCTAGCTAAGAGTGCGTCGACCGGGGGAACGATCGGACACACAGAGATTCTCCTAGAGACGAGAACATGAAGGATCCTTCAGAGACCCCCGCACGCCATGTATTTGCAATCGGCTCTGCAGACGAGGGGTCGATGAAGCCCATCACCCAGTATTTGGCATTGGGAAACTTGCCCGCAAACCCCCGAGAAGCAAGGCCGATTAGACTAAAGGCTACCAGATACTCGATGGTGGGGGAGTGACTGTATAGGAGATCGACAATGGGACCGATGCTGCGGTGTGTAGGTCCTGTCAAAGCGTTGAAATTGATGGAAGAAATCCACGAGGGAGTATGCGGCAACCACTCTGGCGGACGTAGCCTCGCCCACAAGACTCTGACGGCTAGATACTTCTGGCTATACATGATGACCGAGGTGACCCGATTTGTCAAGAAATGTGATAAGTGCCAGAGATTCGTCCCCATGAAATGCCAACCTGCAGAGGAACTCCATTAGAATATAACTCCTTGGCCATTTGCCAAATGGGGCCTGGACATCGTCAGAGAGCTCCCCAGAAGTCCAAGGGGAAGAAGGTATATTTTGCTGGCCACAGATTATTTCACCAAATGGGTAGAGGCTGAAGCCTATGCGACCGTTAGTAAGGCAGACACGATTAACTTCATTTGGAAAAACATAATCTGTCGTTACGGGATTCCGAAAGAGATACATGCCGATTATGGCACATAGTTCCAGAATGCTAAGCTCAAGGAACTATGTGAGCTCTATGATATAAGGCTCAGCTTCTCATCGGTGAACTACCCTCAGGGAAACGGCTAAGCAGAGGCAACGAACAAGGCCATATTTAGCAATATCAAAAAGAACTTGCAGGAGGCTAAAAGCAGGTGGTTAGAAGAGCTACCGGCCGTTGTGTGGTCCCATCGAACCACAGAGCGGAGGTCGACAGGAAGAACACAATTCGCCATGGTCTACGGGTCAGAGGCTGTGATCCCGACCGAGATTGGCCTCCCGACCCTCCACTCCGAAGTGGTAAGAGATGCCCCGCTGAACGAGCAGCAGCTAAGCCACAACATAGACCTCCTAGAAGAAATGAGAAACATGGTCTTGGTCCACCTAGCCTCATACCACCAGCGGGCCAGGTCCTACTATACAAAGAAGGTTAGCACTCATCGATTTAACGTCGGGGATTGGGTCTTGAAGGTCAGAACGGGGAATTCCTCGAAGCTAGACTCTAACTGGGTCAGGCCCTATGAGGTGATCAAGGCGCTTGACAATGGTGTCTATGTCCTGAAAGAATTCAAGATCAGAAAGAGCCTACCAAACACGTGGAACACTCAGCACTTGAAAAAGTATCACATGTGAGACACATGTAAATATTGTAAGACCCATGTAAATGCTTACATTATTAAAAAGCTTAATTCCAAAATAGGTCAAGTTTTCTACCACGTGGATTTATCCTTTGGATTGTTATGGAAAAGGGGTCTGCCCACAGTGGCAGACCCTACGTACTATTCACGCAATCAAGAACTGTATTGCGGGGATCACATCACTTGCTGACGAACCGAGGAAAAGTACGAAGAGGAAAGAGCTGTGCAACCAAAAACTTGCTAGCAGACCTCAAAAACGATCGTATTATAGGAATCACATCGTGCAATAAAATGTTAGCCGATGACCCGAGAAAACGTACGAAAAGGAAAGAGCTGCGCAACCAAAAACTTGCCAGCAGACCTAAAAAACGATCGTACTATGAAAATCATATCGTGCAATAAAATGCTTGCCGATGGCCCGAGAAAACGTACGAAGAGGAAAGAGTTGCGCAACCAAAAACTTGCCAGCAGACCTCAAAAATGATCGTACTATGGGAATCATATCGTGCAATAAAATGCTTGCCGATGGCCCGAGAAAACGTACGAAGAGAAAAGAGCTGTGCAACCAAAAACTTGCCAGCAAACCTCGAAAACGATCATACTATGGGAATCACATCGTGCAATAAAAGGCTTGCCGATGGCCTGAGAAAACGTACGAAGAAGAAGGAGCCGCGCGGCGAAAACTTGCGGCCTGCCCTCAAAGGAAAGTAGAGACAAGGTCTACCCGTTGGAAGTAGACCCTCCCTAAGGAGCACCTTAGCCATACAAAAAGCTAAATGAAAGCAGGGACAGGGTCTACTCGTTGGAGGTAGACCCTCCATAAGGAGCATATTAGCTACACAAAAAGCTAAAGGAAAGCAGAGTCAGGGTCCACCCATTGGAAGTAGACCCTCTCTAAGGAGCATCTTAGCTATACGAAAAGCTAAAGGAAAATAAGGTCAGGGTCCACCCGTTGGAAGCAGACCCTCCCCAGAGAGCATTTTAGCCGCATGCGAAACAAAGGAAAGAGGGGTCAGGGTCTACCCGTTGGAAGCCGGCCCTACCCAGAGAGCGGTTTAATTACGCGTGAACTGGGAATGAACAAAGTTAGAGCCTACCCGTTGGAAGTAGTCCAGTACAAGACCAGGCATGAAGACATAAGTTAAAACCAAACTCTGTTTATTATTTCCTAAAATAAAAAATGCATGGTCAACAAGAACGCCCACCCGAAAGCACTACTTATAAGAAGTAGGTCTTGGACAGACTCACAGGGACACATCAGAGTGGTAGCGCCCTGTTCACTCCTGATGAGAGCCAAGCCCAGGCCTTTTCCTCTACAGCGACGGGTCCAAACAGTAGTCAACCAACCCATGGAGCTGGTTTCTAGCGCGTTCCTATTTGGGGTCAGAGAAATCCAGCCACACGCGTGGGTCGAATTCTGCCAAGATAAGTCATAACAGAGGTTATACATCCTCAAAACCGGATGAGCCGAAACTCACATCCCGATCTCCAGAGTTAATCTTGTCGATCATCATACGAGGAGAATTCACTAAGAACTCGAAATCATATACAACCAAGTTAAACCCAAACGCCGGCCGTGCTGCTGATAAGGAAATGGCATCGTATACGATATATGACCCTAACACTAAATGCGGTCAACAAAAAGAGTGAGAGAATGGAATAAATTTGGGAAAACAGCATAGTTTCTATTATTTAAACAGATGGTTACAACAAGGGTCAACTTTACACATATATAGAGCAAGAAGCCCTAATTACCTCTAGCCAGGGGAGCGCAGCTAGTTTCGATACTTGGACCAGCTCCGGCAGAGGATGGCATACCAGGGTCGGAGTCATCGCTGGACAAAACGATCGCGCTAGACCCATCGCCAGTTGAGGCCCTAAGATCAGGCTGACCACAAGGAACCTCCGAGGCTTGCTCTAGCGGGTCGGAAGTGAGGACAATCTCCCTGGCAACAGAGGCGGATGTAGATGGCCCGTCTTTTTCTTCATCGAGCATCTTTAGCACATCAGCAGGGTACACAATGTTGATCTCATCCCCTAGCTATTGCATGTAGTACTTGACAGAATAATGGTCCCTCTTGACACCTTTCTGCTCATCAAACTGGTCTGGCATTACCACTTCCGCGTGGCCTTCGAATTCCCTGTTCTCCCAGCCAGACCTGTAGCTCTCCGCATAAAGGACATCCACCTGCCTCTGTACCTCGTCTTTAACCGCCAGTCTATCCCTCAGTACAACCAGCCTCAGCTCTGCTTGCTGCTGCGAAAAGTCGACCAAAAAAGTGTTAATGTCGGCAAGATCTTCACCGTGCTTGCGAGACAGCTCTGCATAAGCCCCTATCAATTTTTTGTGATCCAAGCAAAGATGTCGGTTTACTTCATTGGACCGGTCAAGTCTGCACTACAGGGAATGGGCCTTCAGTTTGGCTTTCACCTCGGCTTTTCTCGCCTCTTTAGCATCATCGACGACCCTGTCACGAGTGATGAAGGCTAGCCCCATCTCTGCCCCTGCATTCTGCAGGTCCTGCTCCTTGACCCTGAGCTCGTTTTGGGCTAGCCTGGTGGCCTCGGATTAAGCGAGCCTGTCGGCCTCCGCCTCGGCCAACTTTGCAACCAGCTCCTCGTGCCTGACCCTCTCGATACTCAGAGCGTGAGCCACCGCGCTACCGACCCTAGCCTCATCCAGGCTCCGATACAAGTCGAAGTCAGCCCTCAACTTGGCAAGGGCGGCCTCGCTCCTCTCGGCCAGCACAGAACAGAAGTTCAACTCCCCGGTCAGCTCCCTGATGCGAGAAGAATAGAAGGACTGGACGGTGGCTAGCTGCAAGATACAAGAAAGAGAAGTCAGTGTTCAGTAAGGATGCCAAAAAAATGGAGGTAGCGGCTAGACGAGCCAAACCTGTGCAATGTTACGGCCAGCGACGAACTCAACGTTCTCCAAGGAGAGCACCTCTAGCTTGGGCTCCGCAGCTGGACCCTCTCCTTGGGTGTTGTTCGCATCTGAGGAACGCAACTCCACCTCGCCAACCTCGAGGACATCCTTTCCTCCCACCGGACGCGCTCCCGTAGCTCTTTTCGACGCTCCTGAAGCAGTGGTGGTGGGGACGGTAAAAAGCTGGGCGTCACTGAGCGTGTCCTCGACGACAGCTGGGGGCGGCGTATACTCAGCAGAAGATGCCACGGCAACTATTGCTGCATCGGCAGTTTCAGTTGCTACCCCTATTGAAGCCCCACCTAAATGTGATTTTTCGGTCTTGTCATAACCAGTCCCTCCTGACGGGCTGCTGCGCGTGGACCTTCTCCTCCTCATGAGGGTCAGCATGGCCCTATCATCATTGCTGTCAGAAGAGGGGGCAATTCTGCCCCTCATCCCTACCGGGCCCTCCTTCTCTTTGGATGAGTCGACCTCGTGACGCCGCTTTACTGGGACTAGGGGAGGGGAAGACAGCCGAGATTTCAACTTCGGAGCCCCCCTGCTGAGCTCAGCAATCTCCCCACGGGGGCAAGTAGCACCGGACCCCGCGCTCGTCTTCGAACTGGAGTTGGAGGAGGAAGAAGTCGGAGCGGCAGATTCCCCGAGCAGGCTCGAAGGCGTCCCATTGCCATAAACGACTTTTATGGCCGTTATCTCCCAAGTTGGAGGTCTGCTTATGCCGGAAGAGGGGACCGCAGGTGCTTCGTCCTCTGAAGACACCATAAGGCACCGACCAGCAGATACCTTGGAGCGAGCCTTGTGCACAGCGGCACTCCCCTTAACTGGAGAAGGGTCTACTGAAGGGCCTGCATCAGAACCTATAAAGAGCAAGTAACGTAGTTAGAACACAGCTATAACCCGATCGACGGAGCTCCAGGATGCAAAAATGAACTCACCCTTTAGTCTCTTGGGGGTGGCAGTTTCCTCTCTACGGAGCTTGACGCACTCCTCGGCCACGAGCCTCACAGCCTCTTCGAGCTCGTAGCTAGTCGGCGCCACCAGGTCATAGGGACCCGCCAGCTGGCTCGAACCCGTAACCTGACGACTCACCATGGCGATGCGACTCTGCTCATCATGGCCGAACCAGTTCAGAGCCAGGGCGTCAAGCTGGCTCTGCAGGTGCTTTGTGATGACCCAGGTATCCAGTGGGAAGGGAAGGTATGAGATCATCCTAGGCATTATATTCATCACTTGGGGGTTCAGGATGGCCTGGATGTGTCGGCAATCCCCAGAGGACCCAAAGATGACGATCCCCTCTAGCTCTTTGAGCCGCCCCGCCGACAATTGCAGCTTAAATCTGCTTTCTTCCGCAGAGGTTGTACAAGAAAAAATATCATGAGCAATAGCGAACGAGGTGAATGCAGACCCCAAAATCACGACCTAGTACTTACATTGCAGAAAAAACGAAGGAACTTGGAAGTGCTCTCCATTCATATAAGGAGAGCACCACGCCCCTCCGATGGCATACAGTCTAGAGTAGGAGTCCCATTACTTGTCTGACCTCGGCAAGCCCCAGAAAATATGGCGTCTCGAGAGCGGTTGGAGGTAGAAAGTAGGGTAGGAGCTCTTTTTGGGGATGATGGTGAGCTTGTAGGCATAAAAGACCACCTCCAGGTCGATATATATGTTATAGAGAACTGACAGGGCAGATAGTCCCATCAAGATCATGACCTCGTTAGCATTCAATTGCATCGGGTGGATCCCCGTCAGAGCAAAGAACTAATGGATCAGGGGAGGAAGGGGAAACCGTAGCCATTCCAGGTACCTCCTCCTCAAAATGATAGAGCCTTCGGGGGCAGAAGGTACTAATCTATGGGGTCCTCGACACTTTGCAATGTAACTCCGCCAGGGAAGCAGAACTATCTCCTCAACGAATCTAACTCCGAATCCATGACAGGGCAGAGCTTCTGGTTTTGGGTCGAGGCCACCGTTATAGATACGATCAAAAGGAGCAAAAGTTTCTAGTAAGGGAAGAAGTCGGAAACCTTAAGATTTTAGAAAGCTAGAATGATTGAAGATTTTGGCAAAGTAACAAACGAGCGAAAATACGGCTTTTATAGAGGGGGAGCCGAAGAGTTTTTCCTAGAGAAGGGTAGGGCAAGGAAGTCCGAAGCGTCAGAATTTCAAAATTTGAAAAAATTGTGACACGGGATGACATGCCTCCGCGTCAGCAATTGGGGAGCCACGTATATCCCTCAAATTGGAGGAATGGAGAAACGATTTCCCCACTTGATGGATATGAATCCATCAAATACAGAAATGAGGATAGTTGTGGGACCCGTTCCTAAATCATACACCACGTGGACGATTAAGTGGTAGAGCAGGTCATAAACGGGGTACACCGTCTGACACATATCCAGAGTGACCAATTAAAAACCACGCGAGTCGCACATGATACCGCCTAGGCCCATGGGCTGTCCGAGGCTAGGACCGAGCCCATCCCAGACCCTGGATGGACTCGGCCCAGTCTGATTCTTACCTCGACAGCTGAGAGTCAGGAGCCTCAAGGATCTTCTACCAGAGTACAGTGGGAAGCAACTCACAGCTCCAGTCCCAGACAGAACATTTAATGCATTCCTGAGTAGGTGCGCGCATTGGAAAAACTGTCATGACAGAATAGCAGTTTGCCAAAGTCTCGCCCCTGACAGACTCAAGTCATAGGGAACGGCGGAAACTACGCTACGACGATGTAGAGAGAATCACGGTAATCTCGGCTCGTGATCTCTAGAGTAAGTCCTGATGAGAAAAGGTACTCGGTCCTGAGATTGAGAACCATGAGGTTCACAGTTCCAGGACTATATATATGAGCCATGCGTCCCCGAAAAGGAGAGGCATGTATGCATATACAAAGAAATATTTAAAAATTTATGAGCAAAAGACAAAGATATGCTCATACAAAGAAAAACTAAATCTTTGCTACCCTGAATCAAAGATAAACAACTGACTTAAGCATCGGAGAGTCTTTGCAGGTGGCCTCTCCCGCCTTGCCTTAAGTCAAAAGCTCTTTGGGATTGCGAGGATACGTGGATAGTTGGAAGATACAACATCAACAGTTCAGAGCCACGTGGACAACTAGTGAAAACTGATCCAACAATACCTATGACTTAAAGCATTTTCTCCTAATATAAAATGCATAAATAACTGTTGTGCTTTCAAAATTACGGTATTGGATCAAAGTAATTAATAATACACAGCATATTCAAATCAGTTTCAATAATAAACAAAATTAGATACTACTCGGGAAAAGATATGATTCATATTGATCACAAAAAAAAAACTCGACCCACGCTCTACGGGATTGGTCAATTCCCAAACTCAAAAGTTCACTTCTAATAAGACATTCAAAACATTCTACTGCCACATTTTTCTGTGAAAAATGGCCTGAGTTTTTATAGCAAAATAGTGAAGTCCTTCTGTACATGTGCGCCTCTATCTCATGACAACGAGAATTAAAAGAGTAAATCAATATATAAGGACAAGATAAACATAAGTATACAATGTATCAGAAAATTTTGGTGCATGATCTGGTCTTAATTGAGGACCATAGTGTTCCTTGGACTGACATGTTTTGATAGGGATCTAAATATGAGATTAAAGAATCAGAAGTGAAGCTATGCATTCTACACTACCATATACCTAAGTCTTGAAGTCGATTGAGGTGGATGACGAAGCTGTGCCTGTGGCTGTCAAGTTTAACTTTAGGACGACTGCTGGAGGTGAGGATGATGGGAGGTCAGGACACCGGAGCTAAGAACGATGACGCCAATGGACCACGAACTGCTACTACGAACTGAAGCTTGACGGAGAGGTGAGTTGACTAAAACCGGGGTCTAGCGGCTTACCTCCGAAGGTGAGGGAAAAGGACGATGACTAGACACTCGGGCTGAGTGAGTGACAAGAGAGGACCAAAGCAAAGGAGGATGACGATGATGAAGATGAAAACAAAGGGACTGAGTGACAAGTGACGACTGAAAACCGAAGAGAAGGAGGACTTGAGAAGAGTGTGATTCGTGAATGAGATGGCTAGGGTTCGAAATCTGAGCATCTAATTTTTTTTATGTTTATATATATATATATATATAAGAACCAATAGTTATTAGTTATTAGATAAAGAGAGAAAAATAGTATTAATAATACATGTTTTTTCGTATATTTTATTATAGTCGTTAAATCTTTAGACGATGATCTAACAGTTAAAAAGAAATACCGAAAAAAATATCTAATAAATTGGCAATTTATATATATATATATATATAATTTTTTTAAAATCCTAATGTAATAAATACATCGGGCGGGTTCGGGATAGAGAATAACTCCTCCGACCCCGACTCATACATACTCGACTCTATTCTTATCCCTGAATAGTCTCTCTGAATCTGTCCTATTAAGGGCGGAATCCTACGGGACAAATTGACAACCTTAGTCAGAACTCAGTCAAACCTCTACCTCAGATTCAGAATATAGTTGAGGCATCTTCAATTGTAACTCCGAGAGTTCAGGGCATCATTAGAAAGTAGCTAACTGAGTTGTAGTCACGAGTTGTAATACAATGCATCAATGACTACTGGAATGTAACACTAAACTCCCCATAGAATTAATCTGAGACCACGAGTTAATTCTTATCAAAAAAGTTTTTTTTTTCTTTTCTTGAAAGAATGTAATTTCTCATCAAAGAAGTACAAAGCACCAACACAGTGACTAAAATATGTACACACAATATCATTCAAAGTCTTTTGTACAACCTTTCAATCTAAACTACGGCCCTTTCATGCATATTGAGGACTTGGAAGGGACTAGTAATTATAACACTGTAAAAATTGGGCAAGTTTAGCCTCAAACAACTTTTCAACCCTGCATGATGACATTGAAAGTGGTTTCTTCTTCCTTGTTAGTTAGAGTAGGAAATATTGACACACAAAAATAAGGTCAAAGAATATAGATATCTCCAAAAAAAAAAATAGGAGCATTTTTTTCTTAGAAAATTTGTGTCAGAAGCATTAAATAACAGCTATTCATAAGCATCAAATAATTGTTTTTTTTTAAAAAAATTATTCACAAACGAATTAGGCAAGTTAAGCCCTCACACACTTTCTATCTATTGGTGCTCACAAGGCTTAAGAAATGGTTCATCTTCCTCCTCGACACTCACACATTTTCTAACTGTGGATGCTCATAAGGCTTAAGAAGTGGTTCATCTTCCTGCCTCGCATCATTCCTTTTCAAGGGGGACTTTTCGGCTCTCCCTCTATAAAAACTGCATTTACGCTCATTTCTTACTTTACCAAAATCTCCAAGTCTTCTAGCTTTCTAAAATCTTAGGATTTCCGACTTTTCCTTTTGCTAGAACCTTTTGCTCCTTTTGATCGTATCTAGAATGATGGCCTCGAACCAGAATCAGAAGCTCTGCCCCGTCATGAATTCGGAGTTGGACTCGCTGAGGAGGTAGTTCTGCTTCCCTGGCAGAGTTACATTACAAAGGGTCGAGGGCCTCGTGGATTGGTACCTTCGCCCCTCTGCCCTCGAAGGCTCCATCATATTGGGAAGGAGGCACCTGGAATGGCTGCGTTTCCTCTTCCTCCCCTGATCCATCAGTTCTTCGCTCTGATAGGAATTCACCAGATACAGCTGAATGCTAATGGGATCATGATTTTGATGGGGCTCTCTGTTCTATCAGTTCTTCTTAATGTGCATATCGACCTGGAGGTAGTCTTTTATTCTTACAAGCTTACCCTCATTCCTAAAAAGAGCTCTTACCCCACTTTCTACCTCCAGCTGCTCCTGGGACGCCATATTTTCTGGGGCTTGCCGAGATCAGATAAGTAATGAGACTCCTACTCTAGGCTGTATGCTGTCGGAGAGGCGTGATGCTCTCCTTGGGTGAATGGGGAGCGCTTCCAAGTTCCTTCATTTTTTCTACAAAGTAAGTACTAGGTTGTGATTTTTTTTTTTTTGGCCTGTGTACGCTTCGTTCGTTATTACTTATGATATTTTGCCTTGCACAGCCTCTGCGGAGGAAAGCAGATTTGAGCCGTAACTGTTGGCAGGGTGACTTAATGAGCTGGAGGGGATCGTCATCTTTGGGTCCTCTGGGGATTACCGATACATCCATGCCGTCCTAAATCCCCAGGTGATGAATATGATGCCTAGGATGGTCTCATATCTCCTCTTCCCACTGGACAGCTGGGTCATCACAAAATACTTGCCGAGCTAGCTTGACGCCTTGGCTCTAAACCGGTACTACCAGGATGAGCAGAGTCGCATCACCATGGTGGGTCATCAGATCACAGCCTCGAGCCAGCTGTCGGATCCTAATGACCTGGTGGCGCCAACCAGCCATGAGCTCGAAGAGGCGGTAAGGCTCGTGGCCGAGGTGTACATCAGGCTTCACAGAGAGGAAACCGCTGCCCCTAAGAGGGTTAAGGGTGAGTTCATTTTCACATCCTAGGGCTTCGTCAATCAGGTCATGGCTACGTTCTAACTACGTTGCTTGCTCTTTACAGGTTTGCAGGCCCTTCGGCAGACCCTTCCCCAGTCAAGGGGAGTGCCTCTGTTCACAAGGCTCGCCCCAAGGTTCCCACTGGTCGGTATATGGTGGTGTCCTCAGAGGATGAAGCTGGGGGGCAGGGAGTTGTCACCCTAAGAATAGGCTCGAACGATGACTGGGAGGGCCTGTTCGCACCCAGTAGTGAAACACATGTGGTCCCCTCTTCTAAGGTGAGCAGACCCCCGACTCGAGAGATGCCAGCCATAAAGGTCGTATACGGTAAGGGGGCGCCTTCGAGCCTGCTCGGGGAAGACGGGCACATGGTCTGGCGCTACCTGCCCCAGCGGGGAGATTGCCGAGCTCAGCGGGGGGGTTCCGAGGTTGAAATCTTGGCTGTCTTCCTCTCCCCCAGTCCCGATGAAGTGGGGTCGCGAGGCTGAATCGTCCAAAGAGAAGGAAATCCCGGCGGGGAAGAGGGGCAGGGCTACCCTTCTTCTGACAGCGATGATGACGGGGCTATGCTGACCCTCATGAGGAGGAGAAAGTCTGCGTGCGGTGGTCCATCAAGGGGGATTGGCTAAGATAAGACCAAAAAATCACATTCAGGCGGGGCTCCAAGGGGGACGGCAGCCGAAGCCGTTGATGTAGTAGCAGTCACCGTGGCCTCTTCTGCTGAGGATGCGCCGCCCCTTGCTGTCACCCAAAGCACGCTTGGTGATGCCCTGCCTCCTACCGTCTTCACCTCTGCCACTTCGGGAGCGTCGAAAGAAACTACTGGAGTGCATCCGGTGGAAGGAAAAAGTGTCCTCGTGGTTAGCGGGGTAGAGCCGCATTCCTCAGACACGGACAACACCCAGGGAGAGGGTCCAGCTGCGGAGTTCGAGCTAGAGGCGCTCTCCCCAGAGAACGTTGAGCTCGTCGCTGGCCGCAGCATTGCACAGGTTTGGCTCCTCTGGCCGCCATTTCTATATTTTTCGGCATTTTTGCTGAACACTGACCTTGCTTTCTTGTATCCTGCAGCTAGCCACCGTCCAGTCCTTCTACTCTTCTCATGTCAGGGAGCTGATCGGGGAGCTGAACGCCCGTGCTACAATGGCCCAGTGGAGCGAGGTCACCCTTGCCACGTTGAAGGCGGACTTCGACCTGTATCAGAGCCTGGACGAGGCTAGGGTCAGCAGCACGGTGGCTCACGCTCTGAGCATCAAAAGGGTCAGGCATGAGGAGCTGGTCACCAAGTTGGCCGAAGCGGAGGATGACAAGTTAGCCTAAGCCGAGGCCACCAGGCTGGCCCAAACAAAGCTTAGGGTCAAAGAGCAGGAGCTGCAGAATGCAAGGGCGAAGGTGAGGCTGGCTTTCATCGCTCGCGACAGAGATTGATTGGGGCCCTGCTACCCGAAAGGGAGAGGACAAGCTGTTGGAATTCCTTAGGCGGAACAAAGACGTCTTCACGTGGCCCCATGATGACATGCCCGGAATAAACCTTGCGCATGCCTACCACTGTCTGAACATAGACCCCAACTTTCCTTCGGTCAGACAGAAGCCCCGAAGTTTCGCACCGGAGAAAAACAGGGCGATCAAAAAAGAGGCCGAGATTCTGTTGGAAAACGGCCTAATCATAGAGTACGTATACCTATGCTGGGTCTCCAACCCTGTAGTGGTAAAGAAGAAAAGTGGTGACGATCAGACCTGCATAGATTTCACCAATCTGTACAAGGTTTACCCGAAAGACAGTTTTCCCCTACCAAAGATCGATCAAATGGTAGGATTCGACAGGATGAGCTTTCTAGACCCTTAATCTGGATACAACCAGATCCCTCTATACGAAGAAGACCAGATCCATACAGTATTCATTATGGAACAAGGTCTGTATTGCTACAAACGCATGCCTTTTGGTTTAAAGAACGCAGGAGCGACCTATCAGAGGCTCATGAACAAAACGTTCGCGGAGTTACTAGGGAAAATGATGGAGGTTTACATCGATGACATGGTCGTGAAGAGCAAAGAAGCTTCGGACCATCTGGGCATCTGGACGAGTGTTTCCAGGTTCTGAGGCACTAACAAATGCATCTGGACCCTAAGAAATATGCTTTCAGGGTGTCCTCCAGCCAGTTCCTGGGATACATCGTAAGCAAAAGGGACATTGAGGCCAACCCGACCAAGTTATCCTCAATCGCAGATGTATAAAGACCCTCAACTGTTAGGGAGGTCCAGCGCTTAACTGAGAAAATAGCTGCACTTAGCCAGTTTATCTCCAAAATGTCCGACCGATGTAAACCTTTCTTCCAATGTATAAAGAAAAGCTCCCCAGTCGTCTGGGGGGAGGAGCAGGACAAGGCACTGAAGGATCTCAAATAGTATTTAAGTCACCCGCCTATCTTGGCCTCCCCAGCAGAAGGACAAAACCTAAATGCTTATTTGGTAGTGTCTGAAGTAGCGATAAGCGCTGTACTGTTCGTCGAGGAAGACAGTGTTCTACATAAGCCGCGTGCTCTTGGATACAGAGATGCGATACAGTATAGCAGAAAAAATGGTTCTCGCTCTAGTCAATGCTAAGAAGAGATTAAGGTAGTACTTCGAGGCACACTCAGTCACGGTGTATACAGATTTCCTCATCCAGTAGATCTTGGCCAAACCGGATCTATCGGAACGACTGACCAAATGGACCATCGAGTTGGGGATATACGACATCGAGTATCAGCCTCGAGTGGTAAAGAAAAAGCAAGTCATGGCAAACTTCCTAGTAGAAATCCAGTCCTTCGGCGAGCCACACGACCCACCACAAATGCCTTCGGCTCACATCCTTTCAACATGGACCCTCTACACCGACGGATCCACGAATATCTCAGGGTCAGGCATCGGAATAGTCCTACGGACCCCAATAAGACTCAGGATAGAGAAAGCCGTGAGACTTGGTTCCCAGACAACAAACAATGAGGTAGAGTATGAAGCACTACTGCAAGGCCTCGAGCTAGCCCCGCACTTCGGAGTAGAAAGCATCGCAGTAAAGACTGACTCGCAGCTGATCGTGAGTCAAATCAGGGGAGACTTCGAAGTAAAAGAGCCAAGATTACACAGATGCTTCTCCAGGATAATGGGGTCAAAAGCCTGCTTTAACAAATTTGATATTGAACAGATACCTAGGGAGATGAACCAAAAGGCTGACGAGCTCGCTAGAAGCGCATTGATGGGGGGAATGACCAAACGCACGGAGGTTCTACTAGAAGGCGAATATGCGAGAGACCCCTTAAAGAACCCCGTGTGCCACGTGTTCGTAACTGACTCTGAGGATGATTGCTGGATGAGACCCATCACCCAATACCTAGTGTCAGGAAAGCTACCCGCAGGACCCTAAAAAGCAAGGTCGATCAAACTGAAGGCCGCTCAATACTCGATGGTGGGGGGCTGACTGTACAGAATATCGACGATGGGACCGATGCTGAGGTGCGTAGGCCTCACGGACATACAGAAACTGATGGAAGAAATCCACGAGGGAGTGTAGGGCAACCATTCCGGTGGGCAGAATCTCGCCCACAGGGCCTTAACGACTAGATACTTTTGACCCTACATGATGACCGAGGTAGCCTAGTTCGTCAAGAAATATGATAAATGCCAAAGGTTCGCCCCCCTGAAACACCAACCCATGAAAGAGCTCCATTCGAATATAACTCCTTGGCCCTTCGCTAAGTGGGGTCTGGATATTATCGGAAAGCTCCCCAGAAGCCCCAGGGGAAGGAGATATGTCTTACTGGCCACTGATTATTTCATCAAATGGGTGAAAGTTGAAGCCTACACAACTGTCAATAAGGCAGACACGATTAACTTTATTTAGAAAAACATAATCTGCCGATACGGAATCCTGAAAGAGATACATGCCGACTATGGCACACAGTTCCAAAAAGCCAAGCTCAAGGAGCTGTGTGATTTGTATGACATAAAGCTCAGCTTCTCATCTATAAATTATTCTCAGGGGAACGGCCAAGTAGAGGCAACGAATAGGGCTATCTTCAGCAATATTAAAAAGAACTTGCAGGAGGCTAAAGGAAAGTGGTTAGAAGAACTACCAACCGTCATGTGGGCTTACTGAACCACAGAGCAGAGATCAATAGGAAGAACACCCTTTGCCATAGTCTATGCGTCAGAGGCTATGATCCTAACCGAAATTGGCCTTCTGACCCTTCATTCCAAAATGGTAAAAGACGCCTCATTGAACGAGCAACAGCTAAGCCACAACACAGACCTCCTTGAAGAAACAAGAGACGTGGCTCTGATCCATCTGGCCTCATACCACCAGCAAGCTAAATCTTATTACACAAAGAAAGTCAATGCTTGTCGGTTTAATATTCGAGATTGGGTCTTGAAGTTCAGTACAGGAAATTCCTCGAAGCTAGACTCTAACTAGGTCGGACCCTACGAGGTGATTAAAGCGCTTGACAATGGCGCATACGTCCTAAAAGAACTCAAGACCGAGAAGAGCCTACCCAACACATGGAATGCCCAGCACTTGAAGAAATATTACGTGTAAGACACATGTAAATGCTTATATTATTGAATAGCCCAATTCCAAAACAAATCGAGATGTTTGCTACATAGATTTACCTACTAGTTTGCTATTTACAAGGGTCTGCCCCCCTAGCGCCAGACCCCTTAAGCTATTCGCACGAATAAATATCGTACTGTAGGAATCACATCGGTAATAAAATGCTTGCCGATGGCTCGAGAAAACGTACAAGGAGGAATGAGTTACGCAATAAAATGCTTGCCAGCAGACCTCATTAAAGATCGTACTGCGTGAATCACATCACTTAATAAAATGCTTGCCGATGGCCCGAGAAAACGTACGAAGAGGAATGAGCTGTGTAATAAAATGCTTGCTGATGGCCCGAGAAAACATACGAGGAGGAATGTTACGCAATAAAATGCTTGCCAGTAGACCTCATTAAAGGTCGTACTGTGGGAATCACATCACGCAATAAAATGATTGTCGATGGCCCGAGAAAACGTATGAGAAGGAATGAGTTGTGCAATAAAATACTTGCCAGCAGACCTCATTAAATATCGTACTACGGGAATCACATTGCGTAATAAAATGCTTATTGATGGCCCGAGAAAACGTACGAGGAGGAATGAGCTGCGCAATAAATACTTGCCAGTAGATCTCATTAAAGATCATACTGTGGGAATCACATCACGCAACAAAATGCTTGCTGATGGCTGAGAAAACGTACGAGGAGGAATGATTTGTGCAATAAAATGCTTGCCAGTAGACCTCATTAAAGATCGTACTGCAGGAATCACATCACGCAATAAAATACTTACCGATGGCTTGAGAAAACGTACGAGGAGGAATGAACTGCGCAATAAAATGCTTGCTAGCAGATCTCATTAAAGATCATACTGTGGGAATCATATCGCGCAATAAAAATGCTTGTCGATAGCCCGAGAAAACATACGAAGAGGGGCGGGCTATGCAATAAAATGCTTGCTAGCAAACCTCGTTAGAGATAGTGCCATGAGTATCACATGACCCGAGAAAACGTACAAAGGGCAACGGGCTGTGCAACAAAACTTGCCGCAGACCCTCAAGAAACACTTGCATGACGGGGAAGAATTGAGCGATAACACCCCCATCCAAGAGAGCACCTTAGATACGCATAAGCTGAAGGTAAACAGAGCTAGGGTCGACCCAAGAAGAGGATTCACTAATAACTCCAAATCATATACAATTGGGCCAGACCCAGAGGTCGGCCGAACTGCCGACAAGGGAATGATGTCGTATATGATATCCAACCCTGACCACAAATGTGGGCAATAGAAAAAGAAAAACAGAATAAACGTAAGAAAAGTATGTCATTTTTATTATTTAAACAGATGCTTGCAACAAGGGTCAGCTTTACACTACACAGTTAGTATTTTACAAGTACACAAATGAGCGAGGGTCCCTAATTACCTCTGACAGAGGGAGAGATGCCAACTTTGACACTTGGCCCAGCTTTGGCAGGTAGCGGCGTATCGGGTTCGGAGTCGTCGCTAGACAGGATGACCGCACTTGGCCCTCCGCCAGTTAAAGCGCCAGGACCAGGCTGACCCTCAGGAACCTCCGTAGCTTGTTTTGACAGATCAAAAGCAGGCACTATCTCTTTGGCGACTGAGGCAGATGTAGAGGGCCCATCATTCTCTTCGTCAAGCATCTTCAGTACATCAGTAGGGTACACGATGTTAATCTCTTCCCCTAGCTCTTCCATGCAGTACCCAACGGAGTAATGGTCCCTCTCGATGCCCTTTTGCTCATCGAACTGGCATGGCATCACCACCTCTGCGTGGCCCTCAAAATAAGAAGAATCAAGTAACTATTTTATACTAGCTTAATATTTATATTAAAAAAAAAAAGAGATAAACATTTGGACTGGAGCTGACTTGGTGTGTCGGCAAACCTTTACCAGTACTTAACACTTCACTAGTTTCATGATAAACTTTACC
>JXTB01000359.1:308519-324624 GCA_002914805.1 Parasponia andersonii
CACTGGTTTGTGTCTTGTTTAATTTTGTTGGAGTTATTTTATGGGAGTTAGTTCCACTAGTATGCTGAATTCTGATTTTAAGGAATTAAGATTTTTGTGGTCGGGAATTGTTAGGCACACGTCCTTTGTACCTTGAGCTATGAGCATTTGACAAACATAAATTTAGAAGCTTAAATTCGAGGTAAGTAACGTCACACCTGGAATGTAAGAAATTCTTTATTATATGAATTTATAGATATAGAATCTGCGGATATGTGTACATACATAATTGTCGTTCAGTTTTGCATGAGACATGAATACGTGGTGTATTTATATTGTCTGACAAGTATTGATGAATAGGGTGTGGCGGACCAGCGCCCAAATATATGATATGGTTCCTTCGGGAACACTTTGTCCTCTCGGGGAAATTATGGTTCCTATAGGAACACTTTGACGGCGGTATGGGGTAGACCTCTGCTGTACACAGAGGGGATTTTCTGGGGCTCGAGACCTCTATATAGCTCATGATATGTTATATGTTCTATGAGTGGCTCAGTATGCAATTCATGATCTTGTCAGGGAATACAATATACACATGGATCCCAATCATATAATTATCTATTCTCTGTCATGTGTACTCTTCATCTGCATACGTTACTTACTGGGTTTTATACTCACCTATATTCTTACATTGCAGAGAGTGTTGTTCATGTTTGAAATTAGAGGAGGAGTGCCTACTTTCTGACCGCGGCTTGTGTATATAAGTATTTTGAAGCTGTGGTTTTCTAACAGAAGATTTTGTACCTATTTTGAGTGTATGTATATTATGTATAGTTAAATGAGAGGTCCACTTTTTGAGTATGTAGATATGTATAAATTATACTATATATAATTATGAGTGGAGTTTTTCTTTCACTTTCTAAAAGATTAAAATTTTTAATTTACCTTATTTTATCAGTCCTAAGTCGAGTAGTGTCTCCCGATTTCACTAAATAATTATACAAATATTCTTACACGCGTGTGTGGAGTCGGGGGACGTTACAGTAGTAATCCAAATAGAGATGTTAGATTATCTCATTGGACTGGTCGAGTCTGCGCTGCAGGGAATGGGCCTCTAACATAGCTTTCGCGTCGGCTTTCCTTGCCTCCTTAGCCTTATGACGGCTCTATCATGAGTGATGAAAGCCAGCCTCATCTCGTCCCCTGCGTTCTGCAACTCCTGCCCCTTGACCTTAAGCTCAGCTTGGGCTAACCTGGCAACCTCGGCCTCCGAGCACAGACACGGAACCTCGACTTTGAGAGACTGGACCTTCCCCTCCGCCTCGGCCAGCCTAGTGGCTAGCTCTTCATGCGTGGCTCTCTCGGTACTTAAGGCATGAGCCACCGCAGTGCTAACCCTAGCTTCCTCCAGGCTCCGATAATACTCGAAGTCCGCCTTTAACGTAGCAAGGGCAACCTTGCTCTGCTCTACCACTGCAACACAGGCATTCAGTAGCCCAGTCAACTCCTCGACATGAAAGGAATAGAAAAACTGAACGATGGCTAGCTGTAGAATATAAAAAAGGGGAGTCAATGTTCAGCAAAGATACTAAAAACATAGAGATGATAGCCAGACCTGTGCAATGCTGCGATCAGCAACAAGACCTACGTTCTCCAGGGTGAGTGCCTCCAGCTCAAACTTTGCAGCTGGACCTTCTCCCTGGGCATCATTTGCATCCGAAGAATGCGACTCCTCCCTACCAACTACGAGGACACCTTCTCCCCCCGCCAAGTGTACTCCAGTAGCTTCTTTTGACGCTCCTAAAGTAGAGAGGTGGGGGCGGTAGAAGATGGGTCGTCTCTAAGTACATCTTCGGTGACAACTGGAGGTGGTGCATCCTCAGCAGAAGAAGCCCCCACGACCGCTACTACTTCAGCAGCCCCAGCAACCACCTCACTTGGAGACCTGTCTGGCTGTAATTTTTCAGTCTTGTCTTAACCAATACGCTCAGACGGGCCGCCGCGCATGGACCTCCTTCTCCTCATGATGGTCAGGGTAGCCCCGTCATCGTCACTGTCTGAAGAAGGGGTAGTTTTACCACTCTTCCCCGCCAGACTTTTCTCCCCCTCGGACGGGTCGACTTCATGACCCCGCTTCATGGAGACTGGGGGAGGGAAAAATAGGTGAGACTTCAGCCTGGGAACCCCTCTGCTGAGCTCCGAAATTTCCCCACGGGAGAGAGCGGAACCAGACCCTGAGCCCATCTTCGAGCTGGAGTTGGGGGCAGAAGGAACTGGCGCAGCAAGCTCTTTTGGCAGGCTTGAAGGTGCCCATTTGCCATACACGATCTTTATGGCCAGCGTTTCTCGGATCGCGGGCCCACTTGCCTCGGGAGAAGGCACAACGAGCGTATCATCCTCAGATACGAATAGACCCTCCAGCTCATCATCCGAGCCTGTTCTTGGGGTGACAACTCCCTGCCCCCTGCCTCGTCCTCAGAGGACACCACTAGATGCCGACCGACGGGGACCTTTGATCGGGCTCTGTGGGTGACGGTACTCCCCTTGGCCGGGGAGGGATCTACCGAAGGGCCAGCATCCGAACCTGCAAGAGCAAGTAATGTGATTAAAATGCAGCCATGACCTAATCGATAGATCCCTAGGGCATGAAACAGACTCACCCCTAACCCTCTTAGGGGCAGCGGCTTCCTCACTTCGGAACCTAACGCACTCCTTGGTCACGAGCTTCATCGCCTCTTGGAGCTCATGACTGGTCGGTGCCACCAGGTTATTGGGACCTACCAACTGGCTCGAGGCCGTAATCTAACGACCTACCATGGCAATGCGATTCTGCTCATCCCGACAGAATCAGTTTAGAGCAGAAGCGTCAAGTTGGCTCCGATTGTGCTTGGTGATGACCCACTTGTCCAGCAAAAATGGGAGATGTGAGACCATCATCGGCATCATGTTCATCACCTTAGGATTCAGAATGGCTTGAATGTGGCGGCAATCTCCAGAGTATCCGAAGACGATGTCCCCCACCAGCTCCTTGAGCCACCCCGTCAACAGCCTTGGCTCAAATCTGCTTTCCTCCACAGAGGCTGCGTGAGAACAGATATCATGAGCGAAAATGGACAAAGTGCACACAGACCTAAAAATCAAAACACAACTCAGTACTTACTTTGCAGAAAAAGTGGGGGAATTTGGAAACGCTCCCCATTCACCCAAGGAGAGCACCACACCCATCCGATGATATACAGCTTGGTGTGAGAATCCCATTGCTTGTCCGACCTCGGCAAGCCCCAGAAAACGTAGTACCCCGGAAGCAGCTAGAGGTAGAAGGTAGAGTAAGAGCTCCTTTTGGGAATGAGGGTGAGCTTGTAGGCATAGAAGACCACCTCCAGGTCGATATGTACATTGAGGAGGACCGATAAAGTAGAGAGCCCCATCAAGATCATGACCCCGTTGGCATTCAACTACATCAGGTGAATCCTCGTCAAGCTAAAGAACTGGTAGACTAAGGGAGGAAGGGGAAACCGCAGCTATTCTAGGTGCTTCCTCCCCAAGACGATGGAGTCTTTGGGGGCAGAGGAGCGAAGGTACCAGTCTGTCGGGCCCTCGACCCTTTGTAGGGTGACTCCGCTGGAGAAGCAGAGCTGCCTCCTTAATAAGCTCAACTCGGAATCCGCAACAGGGCGGAGTTTCTGACTCTGGTTCGGAGCCATTACCGTGAGTGTGATCAAAGAGAGCAAAAGTTTTCCCTGAAGGAGAACAGTGCGAGGAAATCGGAAGCATTAAAATCTTGAAAATTTGAAAAAATCATGGCACAGGTTGGCGTGTGCCAATATCAGTAACTGAGGAATAATGATGGTAATGAGCCACGCGTATCCTTTGAATTAGCAGACTGGAGGTATGATTTCCCCACTTCAGGCTGCGAATCTATCAAATAGGGAAATAGGGGCAGTTGTGGAGCCCACTCCTAGATTGTGCATTGCGTAGGCCGTTAAGTGGCGGAACAGATGGTAGGGGACACATCGTTCGATATGTGTCTAGGAGAATCATTTAAAAACCACATAAGTCGCACGTGATACGACATGGGCCCGTTGGTTATCGCAGGTCAGGCCAAATCCATCCCAGACCCTGGATGGGTTCAGCGGTTTCCTGTAGAGATGATAAAACAAAGGATGCAAAGATATAACGAAGAATGGAATTATTCTCAAAAATTAATTTGTTCCTCGCATGCCAGATGGACCAAATTACTGCAGTGAAAGCTAGCCCCCAAATACTGGATAAGTAAGGACTAAAAGATAGTGCCATAGCCTGAAAAAGTAAATATGAGAAATCCAAATCCAAATCCAAAGAGATGTGCCTATGGAAGGAGTCTTTGGAATCGTATTTTCCAGGGGAGTATTAAACTAGTTAAATAATTTTGTTGGTGAGCTGGAAGTTTGTTACCTGTATCAGACCACCTCTCTCCTTTTTATATATTTTTGTGCCCAATGATTAGGAATCCTCAATGAAAGAGAAATTCTCTTCATTCCTCTGGATATTTCTAATATGACTTGTGAGTAAAAGTTGATCGACCAAGCTAGAAATTCAATTCAATTCAATCTAAAACCTGGCATGTAGTTTATAGCAAAAACCTCGTATGTAATTTATAGCAAAATCAAATTCCATGCTGCCACTCATTCTTCTTTTTTTCTTTTCTCTTCCTCTTTAGCTTTCCCACTTCTTGCATGTGATTCTTAGGAAATCAGAATAAAAATAGAATTATAACGAAATAAAATTGGAAAAAGAGTAAAATAATATTTTATTATTTAGTTAAACTTTAGAATAATCTTGAAATAGAATAAAAAAAATATGTTGCTGACAAAAATACTCTAATTTTTAGATGTTTTCATTGGACAAAAAAGAAAAAGTTAGATATTTTAAATTTTTATTTATGATCTAATTGTAATTCTTTAGTAATAAAATAGAATAAGAATTCTATCATTTGATTCATATACCTTTTATTGGATTCATCTTTTCGTTGCCAAGTTGATTCTTTGCCAGTTTCAACCAAATTAAACTGCTGTTCTAACACACTTTCTCAGTTCCAAATTGGGCGGACCAGAGAACCAATTGTTTGTCAAGTTATCAACTGATAAGACTCTATCCTATTTTTATTTTTATACTTTGATAAGTTATCAAACTCATTTATTTTGTGCGTTAAAATAAAAATAATGAAAACGAATCTTTTGTTAGGTCAGGGTGGAGTGCCTGATGTAATCATGCCCGTCCAAAAAAAGAAAAAAAAAGAAAATTATATCTGAAATAGCTAATTTGCGTAAGGTGCTTGGATCACGTAAGTGTTAAATCACTTACATTTATATGATAGGAGATGTGATGTGTTTGCTCTAGATAAATTAAGTACAAGTACTGAAGGTAGTATCGAAGGTAATAGACTGTTGCTAGTGCTAGTGTTTGTTATCTTTTTATCTTAAAAATTAAATTAATTTATTTATTTATTTTTAATTATATTTGTGATTTATTTTTTATTTTAATTTTTTTAAGAATTTAAAATTGTAATATATTTATATTGTAATTTGAAACTTTTTCATTCGATTAATAATATTTCCTGGATAAACTTATTTATGTCAAAAAAAAATTAAAATGTCAAAAAAAATTAAATATATCCAATAAAAGATCATCCAACTCCAAATAGTAAATAATACTATCATTAAAAATTTTAACTACAGGTAATATATTCTCGACTCTAAAATTTAGAAATTTAAATTAACATAAGAAAGAGTAACCCATAACTTTAGCTTCCACTATATTTGGATATTTGGAATAAGAGCACTAACCATTTTTTTTTGAAAGAGTTTCCATGATCTCGGCCTTGGAATCTCATATGATAACGTCAAAACTTATAATACACATTTTCTTATTAATTAACATATCAATGTTTAATCTGAAGTAGTCTTCGAAGAGGGAGACTAATGAGTCTTCCCCCTACGTCTAACAAAGAACTATTGCTATTGAACTAAATTTCTGCATTTTTAGTTTCAGCATAATTAGTAGTCCAACTAAAAACGACGTTTGAGTTTAAAACCATGCACTATTTTATTTCTTTCATTCTAGTTACTCTATAGCATAAAGCCATGCACTATTTTATTTCTTTCATTCTAGTTACTTTATAGCAATTATACAAAGAGCTCAAGTTCAATGTTCGTCAGTGTGTGAACATAAAGATCAATGATATCTGTTATTGAAAATGGGAATAGTAGTTTATTAAGAGATTATTTTTGATTGTAAAGACTTAGTGATTTTTATTCTTTTATTTGATGGCTTAGTGTTTATTTATTTATTTATTTCTAAATAGGTGATCATATAGTGAATAGCCAAGTTTGAATGAGGTGGGGAATGAGTTAAGTGTATAATATAAATGTATCTTTATAAATATATATAAAGTCTAAACGCTAAGATGAGATTATAGAGATAATATAAAAATATTCTAATTTTGTCTTGCACGCGTTATATAAATTTATTGTGTATGCCGTATATATTTATAGAAATTATTTTTTTTCCTAATCTTTTTGAAAAAGCATTATAGATTGGATCAACCATATTATTGAGTCTTGACAACAATGACATTTAGCTTATGTAGACCATAAAAAAAAACAAAATATTACACTCTTAAAGAAATAAGAATGTACAATTAAATAAACCTTGACATAAAATATAAGAAATTAAATAACAAACAAAGTTCCTCCAAAACCATCCATGTTCCCACGTTAGAAACGCAGACTTGTCGAAAGGACTCTGGACCAGGACTAACCCTGTCTTTGTATCCAATAGAGCAAATATCGTATTCTTATTATTTATATACACTGAAATTTATGCTCACAGTACCTTTTTCACCAAAATTTTCATCAATACTCAGCCTTTTCATTTTTTTTTTTACCAATACTTGCTTTTTAGGTATATATTTTATATGTAAATATGCATAGTAAATATTTACAATCTACATGTAGTTTATATTTACAGTGTAAATTTACAATTATAATATTACATTTATATTTAACTATAAATGGTATTTATTTCATGTATAGAATACTTTTATATATATATATATTCTCCAAAAATGGATATAAACTCCCTGAAAAAATGTATATAAATAAAGTTAAGAATAAAATTATTTATAAACGTGTATTGTGCAAAAATACTTAATTTTTATATTTATGTACTTTTCCATTTTACACTGGATTAGTTCATTTTATTAATTGTCCATTTTAATTTCCTTTTCATAAGCAAGGGCGCGCCTATCAACTTTTATATCGGATCCAATTGATATACTTATATATACTATATATCAATTTCTATTAATGTTTATATCATTTTATGGAACGAATATAGCAACTATATTAGATCCGTGTTTTATTCCAGGTATCATATTTTATTCCGAGTAAAGGTACCTACACCTAATTTTCTCTAAAATCCTTATATACAGAGGAAATTAGAGCTAGTACGATTTTTGGCCCAAATATTTGATTTATACGGTCTATGGAGGCTAATGTTTCGAAAAATACGACTTTATATTTACAAAATACAAAAGTACAACCGACGTAAAAAATTGTGTGCATGTCAAGAAATGACCATACACGTTGCCAAGAAAAATGAAATAAAGCTGCATTAGGCAGCAAGTCGGAAAAGTGCCACTTACCTTTCCTTTTATTTTTTCACTTTTTTGTTTTTTCATTACTTGGTTTTCTTATTTCACTTTTTAAAATTTTATTTTCTTTTTGTCCTATTTACTACCTGTGTTTTTTATTTGTTTTTGTATTTATTTATGTTTTACTTTTGCCTCTTTTAATTCTTTAAAAACGTGCATTTGGTCTTTTCTTCTTCTTTTTTTTTTTTCAAATAGAAACTTTAAATGATAAAAATTAATATTTTTTCTCTTGAAACTTTTTTAAATAAATTTTTCTTTCTTTGCTTCTTCTTTTCCCCTTGATGAATCCTACATTTTTAATAGGTGATTTAAGGACGATCACTTAATTGATTATTGTCGTTTACTCTCTTTGTTCCCAGCTCATCTATGGTAATGAGATAATAGTTTAGAGCTCGTCATTTTAAAAAAATTTAGGAATATTACTCTAAGTATCTTTATGTATCTTAGCTGTAAATTTATGGTATTGAGAGAAATTGGAATGGGTTTCAGGCATTTCTTATTATCCAACAAAAGTTTTATATAAGTATCTTACTTGAATATGTACGGAATCTCATAGTTAGAGAAATTTTGAATTAAAAAAAAAAAGAAAAAAGAAAGTTACATAAATATCTTACGATATTACCTATATTACCCGTGAAATTGGAAAAGAAGCTGAATATTCTATAAAACAAAAATAGGAATATTACCACGAGTATCCTACCTGGTTACTTTTGGTATCTAAGGAAATTAAAACGAGAACTTGACGATTTTTATTATCGTAAAAATTAAAATTACTTTAGGTAACTTATTATGCTATATACGGTAATAAGATAAATTAAAAAAAGAAAAAAAAAATCTAGGTATCTTAGTAAGTTATCCATGGTATCTTACTAACTTTAAAGGATAAAAATTAATTTTTGTCCTTTTAAACTTGTTTAAATAATTTATTTCTTTATTAGTTTCTTCTTTTCTCTTATTGAAGGTGATTTAAGGACGGTTACCTACTTAATTATCGCTAATCACTCTCTTTGTTCTCAACTTATCTATGATAAAGAAGTAATATATTAGAGCTGGCATTCTGAAAATATTTAGGAATATTACCTTAGGTATCTTAGCTATAAATTTATGGTATTCGGAGAAATTAGAATGAGTTTTGGGCATTTCTTATTGTCTAAAAAAAGAATTTATATAAGTATCTTACTTGATTATATATGACATCTCATAGCTAGAAAAATTATAAATTAAAAAAAAAAGTTACATAAGTATCCTATAGTGTTACCTATGTTACTTGTAAAATTGGAAAGGAAGTTAAACATTTTATAAAAAAAAAATAAGAATATTACCACAGGTATCCTACTCAGTTAATTCTGTTATCTAGCAAAATTGGAACGAGAACTCGATAATTTTTATTGTCATAAAAAGAAAAAATGCTTTAGATATCTTATTATGCTACGTACGATAACAAGATAAATTGAAAAAAAAAAAAAAGAACATATAGGTATCTTAGTAAGTTACCTATTGTATCTTACTAACTTTAAATGATAAAAATTAACTTTTGTCCTTTTAAAATTGTTTAAATAATTTTTTTTATTGATTTCTTCTTTTCTTTTATTGAAGGCGATTTAAGGACGGTCATCTACTTAGTTACCATTTATCACTCTCTTTGTTCTCGACTCATCTATGATAAGGGAGTAATATATTAGAGCTGGCATTCTAAAAACATTTAGGAATATTATCCTAGGTAATTTTAGGTATCTTAGCTGTAAATTTATGGTATTTGAAAAAATCAGAATGAGTATTGAACGTGTCTTTTTGTCTAAAAAAATTACTATAAGTATATTACCTTATTATATGCAGTATCTCGTAGCTAGAGAAATTATCAAAAAAAAAAAAAGAGAAAGAAAAGAAAGTTACATAAGTACCCTATAGTGATACCTATATTATTTGTGAAATTGGAAAGAAAGTTGAAAATTCTATAAAATAAAAATAAAAAAGAGGAATATTACTATAGGTATCCTACCTGGTTACTTCCAGTATCTAAGAAAATTGGAACAGAATGAGACGATTCTTATTATCATCAAAAGTAAAAGTACTATAGTTATCTTACTATGCTATGTACAATAATAGGAGAAATTAAAAATATAAATCATAGATATTTTACTAAGTTACCTATGGTATCTACAAAATTGAAAAAAATAATATTTTTATGGGTATCTTACCTCGTTATTTACAATATCTGAAGAAATTAAAAATTGTATATGGTATATGAGGAAATTAAAAAGGGAGTTGCGCATTTCTCATTAATATACTAGATAAAAAAAAATGTCACTTTGTGTATCTTACCAGATTACTGATGTATATGAAGAAATTGAAAAAAAAAAAATTCATGATAGGTATCTTATTATATCATTTATGGTATCTATATATTTTGAATGAGAGTTGGATTTTTTTATGAAAAATAATAATAAAATTAAATATATTACTATGGGTATCATTTTAGATTTTCTATAGTATTCAAGAAATTAGAATAAGAGTTTGGTATTTTCAACCAAAGTAACCTGCTGTTCTAACACACTTTCTCAGTTCCAAATTGGGCGGAGCAGAGAACCAATTGTTTGTCAAGTTATCAACTGATAAGACTCTATCCTATTTTTATTTTTATATTTTGATAAGTTATCAAACTCATTTATTTTGTGCGTTAAAATAAAAATAATGAAAACGAATCTTTTGTTAGGTCAGGGTGGAGTGCCTGATGTAATCATGCCCGTCCAAAAAAAGAAAAAAAAGAAAATTATATCTGAAATAGCTAGCCAAGTAAATTTCCGGCGTTACTTATAAGAGGACAGAGTACAACAAGTATATAACACACGTCGCACAGCAATGCTAGGACACACAAATTATATACGTTTTATTTATTTTTTTTTCTATTGTACTCGAAAAAATTTTCTCTCGTTTTTTGTATTAATAGTTCTTTTATAGGTACGTATTGAAAGAGAATAGAGCGACATTATAATCAGCCCCAAGCCAGTTTTAACTTTTTGTTAAAAAATATATTAAAACTTTATCATAGGTACATATTGATGACTTGTCTTCATTTTTGAAAAAGAAAAAAAACAAACCAAACAAATTACTGACCAATGCCCCAAACATTCTCTCAAATATTAAACTTGGCCCCGAAAAGGCATTGAATTATCTACGTCCACCTGGGTGGGTGGAACATCGCCATTCACAAAAGCCCATTTTTTCCTTCATGAATAATCATGATTAGTATTCTGAAGCATTACGACTCTAATACGGGTGTGACTCATTCTTGTTTTCATAGGCTGAAAATCCAACGTATGACATATCAATGACAGCAACTTTTGGACTATCATAGGGTCATTGACACATTGATAAGCCAACATTAACCAACTGTAGCCACGTCAGCCATTATTTAGTCAAAAATCAATCAATTCCTCCACCTCAGATTCGGAGTACGGTAGGCCAGCTTCAACTGTTCCTAACTCCAAAAGTTTAGGGCATTGATAGACTCAGAAGCTATTAACTGTAGTGTCGTAGTCACGAGAGTTGTACTCCGATGAATCAAGAACAACTGAAACTAAAACTAAAAGTCAAGTATAAAAATAATGAATCCGATATCACAATTTAATTTCTCCTCGGATATTGTCATTTTTATATTTTTTATTTTTATTTTATACTTTATTCAAATTATTTATTATCAATATTAATAATTAGATTTAAAATTTATTATAAATATATATCATAACACTAATTTAGAACAATTAATTTATCATTTAATTTTTTAAATAATATTTTAATAAATTAATTATTCTAAATTAATATCGGAATATAAATTTATATCATATTTAAAATTTAAGAATCAACGTCAATAATAATTAAAACATAATATATAAATAGAACAAAATATCAAAATACAAAATATAAAAATAATACTATCCATTTCTTCTCTCGAAAAAAAAAAATCTTTAAAAGAATGTAATTGCCCAAGATAGAGTACAAACACAATGACTCGGAATAAATGAGTCGCTGACAAAATATTTTTCAAATCTTGTAGAACTTTTCATTCTAAAATGGAAGGACTAGCAGCCAAGGTTATAAGGCACTCGTTTTATTGACAAAAAAATTTTGAATTTGAGTTGTCAACATTATAGTGATCAAGAATTTATGGACAATTCACTTCAAGATGAATTTATTATAATAGACGTGATAGATTTATCGCATACGATTGTAGAGGTACGTTACTCTCTAATTCTATAATTTTTATTATTATTAAAAGAAAAAAAAAAAGGAGCTTCTCATGTACATTGAGAACTTGGACTAGTTTCAACACTATAATTGGGCAAATTAAGCCTCATACATTTTCTGACTCTGCATGATGACCACAAGGCCGAATAAGTGGTTCTTCTTCTTCTTTGCTGGTTTTAGAAGGTATCATTTCTCTCTTTGTAGAATAGAGCAGGAAATGTTGAAATATGAAAATAAGGTCAAAGAATATAGATATCTGAAAAACAAAAAACAAGAAATATTTTTTTTAATCATAGATAATTTGTAGCTATTTCATAGGCTTCAAATAGAATTTAAAAAAAAAACTGATAAAATGTAAAAGAATGATGCTAGATGAACTGAAATTTTCATACCAGCGCTAGAAGTAACTTCCCTATGTTTCCATAGAAGTTCACCCAAGAATCTGAAAAAGCCAATTTTAAAATAAATTAGCTTTATTGTATATGTATCATGTAGCAATTACAATTAATTAAGTTGAGGATAGCGACAAACTTTGATCCATAGATTGCACAGTCATTTGTCCAAAATTTGCAACTCCTCCAGAAAAATCACATAGAATATAGACAATACTGAATCCCTTAGTGCTCTTACGCTTGAAGTTCATAAATGCCTATATTCCATAGAGTATTTAAATTACATGAGAAAATTTACGCATGTAATAGATATATAGAAGGCCTATAAATGATAAGAATTTGAATACCGCACATTTCTAACAAAGAAAAATTCATAGAGGGGTATTTGTCTAACCTGAGGAGTATATTTGATGGCTGTCATACAGACTTGGATTAAGCTGCAATTATATATAAAAAAAGAAAGAACGTAATTTTCAAACTTTGCTCTTTTAAGCTAATAATGGAAGTGAAGAACACAAATACTTAATCATCTAACTAATCGAAAATGATAGATGTTTAAAGAAGACATCTTACTTAAATACAGAGATCAACCAAAGCCAAGAATGTGTTGGCAGAGCAATAAGAAAACAGACTCCAGCAACTGACCACACAAGAGCCACAATTACAAAACTAATCTTAGAGATTTTCTGGTCTCCCCGCTGCATAATAATATCACATCGACGAAATTAAGGTCGACATTCAAAAATTTGTAACGCATAACAATTAAAGGTCATAAGCTACATCAAATTTACTTACATCATAGATTGCTATTTGGAACAAGAGAAATATTGTTAAGAGAACAACGTGAATTGAAAAAGCTACATCATTTGCTGCTACCGGTATCATCTGCAACAATAAATACCAACATTTAAGGGGAAAATTAGTAACAACTTATAAAGTTAGGAATAAGTATGATTTAATTGATTATATTAAAATTACAGTCACATTTCTTGAGTTACGATAATAGTGACACTTATATTGATGTATGTGAATATGTGTGAATAAAAATAAATATATCTGTGCAAACACATGTGAAAATATATGTGAATAGATTTGTATAAATACATGTGAACGTACATGTAAACACATGTTAGTAGATATGAACATATATATGTGAAGACATATAAATATATACATGTGAACATATAAATGAAGTGCAAACTGTGTTTAAACTATGTAGAGGTTTGGTGAAGGATTGGTGAGCTTAGCTTATAAATAGAATCTTCATTTCTTCATTCTCTTCATCCCAAAAATTAGAAGTATTTCAAGTTCTCTTTCCTAAATAAATCATTTCTTTTCTCTTTATTTTTCCTTTCAAAGAGAGTAGAGTTTCTTTGTAAAAGATGAGGTTTCAAAGAGTGACGATATAAGGTGTGAGTGAGAGAATACTGATGGAGCATAATTGTTAGTAAAGACAATGATAAGAACATAAATTATGAGATAAGACCGTATGTGAAGATGTGATTGAAATCAAGTCTTCAAGTGAGAGATTGTTGATATATATGAATATGTATGAATAGAAGTAAATATATCTATGAACATATGTAAACATATATGTGAATAAATATGTGTGAAGATATGTGAACGTATACATATGAATACATATGAACGGATGTGAACATATATATGTGTGAAGACAAGTGAACATATACATATGAACACCTAAATAGTATGCAAACCGTATTCAAACTGTATAGAGATTGGTGAAGGATTGGTGAACCTAGCTTATAAATCGAATTTTCATTTCTTCATTCTCTTCATCCCAAAAATTAGAAGCATTTTAAGTTTTCTATCCTAATTAAATCCTTTCTTTTCTCTTTATTTCTCCTTTTAAAGAGAGTAGAGTCTCTTTGTAAAATAAGTGTGAGTTAGAAAATACTTGTAAGAAAGTGCTTAGATATATTAAGATCATTAGGTAAAAAAGAGGGAAATCTATATGATTATAGAAACTTTTCATATAATAAAATTATTTTATAAGAGGTGGTAGTTTTTCTTCTAATTTGAGAATTTTTCATTTAAATTCTAATATTGTGAGATTGGTTTATATTCTCTGTTATTATTTTTCTATTATTCTAATATTTCTTTAAAGTGAAATCTTAGGAGCAACAAATCCAAGTCGGTCAGATTCCCAACAAGTGATATAAGAGCAAGGTTTTTTGATGTACTAGGGCTTGGTGTTAGTCTAAGAAATTCTATGTAAGGAAGCTGTATTAAAGTGGGAACATTTGAATCCTTTATTCTTTCTTGAGAATTTTTTTATCAGTTTTTCAAGTTAGAAGTGCGAAGTAAGATGTCAGGAAACAAGATTTCGACTCCGATCAGGGCTGATATGGATAAATTTGATGGAAATATCAATTTTGGTTTGTGGCAAATACAAGTTAAGGATTTATTGATTCAATCTAGATTGCAAAAGGTTTTGAAAGGCAAAGAGGCTTACAAGGTCAAAGATTCTGAGAAATCTAATATAAGCAATGAAGACTAAGATGATCTAAATAAGAGAGTTACAAGTATGATATGTATGTGCTTAGCCAAAAATCCTTGCAAATGAGCTTGGAATAACGACGTCCAAAGATTTCTAGGGAAAGTTTGGAAAATTATATCAGACAAAAGGTATCTCAAATCGAATGAATCTGAATGAGCAGTTTCATACACTGCGTATGAATGAAAGTATAAAAAGTTTTGATCATCTTAGAATCTTGAATGGTATCATTTCTAAACTAGAAGCTATTAGAGTGAATATTGAAGATGAAAATAAGGCATTACAATGCATCTGGTTTCTTTTACTTTCCTATAAGTATATGAAACCTATTTTGATGCATGAGAAGAAGACTGTAGCTTTTTCTAAAATCACGAGTAAAATTTTGTTTGAAAAAAGAGGGTGAGAAATGGTAGAAGTAATATTCTATATGAAGGTTCAGCATTAGCAGTCATCACTAGCAAGAAAAGCTCCATAAAAAAGAATGTAATCTATTAAGGGTGTGGACAATCGGGGCACTTGAAAAGAAATTATCAAAAAGGTAGGACAAGTTCGGCTAAAAGTTCTAAATCTAGTGATGCTGCTAATATTATATCATATAATAGAGATAATGATCTTATCCTTTGATCATGATATGTGCCTCCTCGTGGTATATTACTTATCTCCGAAGATGCCACAAAAGAGTACGTGTCATAATTAGTAACAGCAAGTTTACACACATGCATTGGTTTAGCATTGATGTAAGATGTGTGTTGAATGATAATGATAGTTGATGAACTCCAACAGAAGCCAAACATGAGAGTAGCCAGGTTTTTTTGACATGAACTGAAATAAAAATCTTAAAATTCATCAATTCTAAGTAGTATACTCATTTAGTGGAGCATGATTATCAATAAAGACAATGATAATAACATAAGTTATGAGATAAGATCGTATGTGAGGACGTAATTGAAATCAAGTTTTCAAGTAGAAAATTATTGATGTATGTGAACATGTGTAAACAAAAGTAAATATATATGTGTGAACACATATGAACATATGTGAATAGATATGAACATATATATATATGGTTGCCAATCTAATAGGTATTTTTTTTTTTTACCTATAGGTAGGTATTTTTTTTTTAGCCGATAGATCACCACCAATGGCTATAATGAAGTGCATGAAAAGATGTGCATCATAAATATTTTTTCTCTCTTTTACTTTTTACAATAAAAAAATGTGCATCCTAAATTTTCATTGGCCAAATTGATATCTATGCATAGGTAAAAAAAAAAAAAA
>JXTB01000359.1:324787-337004 GCA_002914805.1 Parasponia andersonii
GAAAGTTAAAGCAGGAAGCTAAGAAGGTTACGTGACCATATGGAGAACGCAATTGATAATTCCAAATTTCTCATAATAGTTCTGACTGAATAATTTACTAGCGTTAAATCTAACAAATAGCAAAGTACCATAAATACATGACGAAGACTTAATTATACATTTTCCACTACAAGTAATTATATAGTCAATCACAATAAATTAAATCTACATTTCGGATACTTTCCATCTTAGTAATATTCCGGTTGTTCAACAATCAATTTATACCTACTGTTACTCAAATAAATGAATTATACATATTAATTTTTTGGTCTGGGCTAATTAAAGGGAGATCCAACAAAGCAGGAACACAACTTAGTTTTCCCTAAAGATTCAGGGAAAAGGATTGTTGACCAAGGAATCTATATGTGCATTTTTTTTCTTTTCAGTCCGAAAAATACATGAGTAATAATTAAAAAAGAAAGTGAAAAAACTATGGCGTCCATAAATTAATATCTAACGTTTTGCTCTCTTTTTTTTTTAATTCTTTTCTCACATATAAAAATGAGGAATTTATATTTAAGAGGTCTATTAAATCTTTGTGATGAAAAATGAGACTCACTTATTAATATTTTCAAAACTAATCCTAATTGTCATGTCACGCATACAAAATTACTTAGATATCTTATTTCTTTAATAAATTTCAAACTACTTTAGATGCCACTACTGGTCTCGATCCTCACCCTAGCGGTGATGCCTTCTCTCAACAGTGATCAAACTTATTCAGCCACTTCTTTCGGTTGTTCTAATCATTTTTCAATCAATGGCCAGAAAATTTTGACTTCGATCGAACATTTTCAACTGGGATTGAACCACTGTTCAACCGTAATCGAACAATTCAATTGGGGTCGAGGGCATTGGTCAAAATTTTCAATCGGCGCTCCACTGTAGTCGAAAAATTTCGATCTCAGTCGAATATAGTCGGCCGTCTTCTCGGTGCCACTTCCTTTATTTTTTATTTTTTCGATTTTGTCAAAAATTTTCAACTAGGATCGAGTCAGAATAATTTTAAAACTTCGAAATATTTATTAAATAATATGTCAATAAAAATCTTTATTTTTATAAATAATTTATAAATTACTCGAGAGTCAAAATTGATAATCCCCAGATGTAATTTTCTTAGACCAAGTATAAGAAAACAATTCTAGCAATTAATTAGTAATTAATGGGAATAAAGTAATTATAATAGAAAATATTAGAATACAGACTGCAGACATAAGATCAGGGTTTCTGAGAAATTAGAAGTTAGAACTACACTTTTTCTGGGTTTTTTATATGAAAAATAAAAATGCATATATACGTTATGTCAGCATAACGTCAAAATGCATTTTGCATAATTTATCACATACCTGGCTGAAGCCGTACTTCTCGAAATACTGTTTTTGAACTGCTGAACTAAAGTAGAGGGTGGCGTTGTATATGAGATAGGAGGAGTGCTTTGTCAAGTTGAGCACCGCAAAATCAAAATTAAACCCAACAACGCTACACATAAACAAAAACTTTAATATCAAAATAAAAACGATAATTTTTTTATTGAAAAGAAACAATATATATGCAAGGGATTATGAGAAACAGAATAGAATAATATATTCGTAATTTTATTTACTTAATTGTTACCTTTTTCGACGAAAATTCAAGATGATTTGCGGGTATAAAGCAATCGACCAACAGAAAAACGCAATCCAACCCAGAATTTGATATGTTATTTCCAGCGGAATCGAATTCCATGGTACCATATTCCTTCTCGCTCTCCGTCTTTCCCTTCTGCACTATCGGCCCGAGAAGAAACCCAACCCAGTGGTGTGAAATCCTTATTAGGCTTGTAAATATCATCTAGTATGATGTATGTAGGACCACAAATGTACTTAATGATCGGTCTGGTCGATGTTTTAATTAACATATATTATGTTTATTCAATATTGTCTTAAATGTGATATGTGTTGACATATGTAATATAATACTATAAGTTAAATATATATATATATATATAACTACAAATATCACACTATATTATATATATATATATAAAATAAAATTGTCTTCATCATATTTTATATTATTAGATGTTAAAAAAGACAAACAATAATTTGCGTAAGGTGCTTGGATCACGTAAGTGTTAAATCATTTACATTCATATGATCAGGACATGTGATGTGTTGGCTCTGGATAAATTAAGTACAAGTACCGAAAGTAGTATGGAAGGTAATAGATTCTTGTTAGTGTTTATTATTTTTTATTTTAAAATATTGAGATAATCTATTTATTTATTTTTAATTGTATTTGTTATTTATTTTTCATCTTATTTTTTTTTAAAGAGTTTAAAATTATAATCTTTATAATTACATTGTAATTTGAAACTTTTTCATTCCATTAATAATATTTCCTGGATTAATAATATTTTCTGGAGAAGCCTATTTATGTCAAAAAAAATTAAATATATCTAATAAAAGATCATCAAATTCCAAATAGTAGATAATGCTATCATTAAAAATTTTGACTATAATTAATATATTCTCGACTCTAAAATTTGGAAATTTAAAGAGAGTAACCCGATAGCTTTGGCTTCCATTATATTTGGAATAAGAGCACTAATTGTTAGAGCGGTTTCTCACCAGCCGTCCACGTGTCTCGAACTGCTGACGATGTATTCTCCAACTGTCCATGTGTCCTTGCTGTCTCAAAGCTCTCTGAACTCCAAACAAGATCGGAGAGACGGGGGTGGCTACCTGCAAAGACTTTCCGATGCTTAAGTCAATAGTTTATCTTTGATACAGGATAGCAAGGAAAATGTTTCAGTATCAAAAAAATCTCTCTGTTTCTTGTTTTCAGACTCTTATATATATAATCATGAGATAGTGAATCGCGTCGTTTTCCATCTCAGGACTGAGTACCTTTCATCTTGAAATCTTTTTCAGCAGTCACGGGCCGAGATTTCGGCGATCTCCTCTGTACTGCCATGGCCTGGTTTTCACCGCCTCTTTCGGCTTCAATCTGTCAGGAGTAAGATATGGGTAAATCGCCAATCTGTCAGGACGGCTTGTCCCTGGCACACACCTACCCAGAATCGCATTAAATACTCTGTCTGGGGCTGGAGGCGTGAGTTGCTTTCCACTGTATCCGGTCGGAAGACCCTTGGGGTTTCTGACCCTTCCAACTATTGAGGTAAGGGCCGCTGTTCCCAGACGGCAGACCCTTGGGGCTTCCGACCCCCAGCTGTCAAGGGTGGGGTCAGACTGGGCCAAACCGTCTGGGGTCAGTGATGGACTCGGCCCTAACCTCGGACGGCCCAATGGCCGATTGTGAGATTACGTGCGATCCGCGTGGCCTTCCTCATGGCATAAGGTTCGGGAACAGGTCCCACAGCTGCCCCCATTTCCCTACTTGATGAATTCGTGTCTATCAAATGGGGAAACCGTCTCTTCGCTTCTCCAATCTGAGGGACGCACGTGGTTTTCTCTTCCTGATGCGGAGATACGCTATCCCTCATCACGAGATCTGTTTAAATTTTGAAGTTCTGACTGCTCGGTTTCTTTTATTCTCTCCTCTTCCAGAAAAACTTTTCGACTTCTCCCCTTTAAAAACCGCAATTGTGTTCATTTGCCATTTTACCAAAATTTTCAATCATCCCAACCTCATAACATCCCAGGGTTCCTGTTTCCTTCTTTTCTAAAGACTCTCACTCTTCCAGTTGTATTTCGGAACAATGGCTTCAAATCAAAATCAGGAATTACAACCCGTTATGGATTCAGAATTAGACTCACTGAGGAGGCAGCTCTACCTCTCCGGAGGAGTGACGCTTCAACGAGTTGAGGGCCCTGCAGACTGGTACCTTCGCCCCTGCGCCCCCGAGAGTTCTATCGTCTTGAGCAGGAAGTATCTGGACTGCCTGCGATTCCCTCTTCCTCTCCTAATTCACCAATTTTTTGCCTTGACGGGAATCCATCCGATACAGCTGAATGCAAACGGGATTATGATTCTGATGGGGCTCTCTGCCCTGTCGGTTATCTACAACATGCATATCGACCTGGAAGTGGTCTTTTATGCTTATAAACTCATTCTTATCCCCAAGAAGGGCTCCTACCCCACCTTCTATCTCCAGCCGCTGCCTGGGCGCCACATCTTTTGGGGGTTGCCGCGGTCAGACAAACAATGGGACTCTCACGCCAGGCTTTATGCCGTTGGAGAGGCGTGGTGCTCCCCTTGGGTGAACAGAGAGCATTTCCAAGTCCCCTCAGTCTTCCTGCAGAGTAAGTATTATACCATGATCTTTGAGTCTGGGTCCTCTCCTGATATTATTGCTCATGTTACTTTGCCCTGTGCAGCCTCAGCAGAAGAAAGCAGATTTGAACCGCACCTGTCGGCTGGGCGGCTCAAAAGCCTGAAGGGGATCATAATCTTCAGCTCTCCGGGGGAATGCCGGCACATTCAAGCCGTCCTCCACCCCCTGACGATGAACCTGATGCTCAGGATGGTCTCGTACCTTCCCTTTCCTTTGGATACCTGGGTCATCACCAAGTACCTGAGGAGTCGACTCGACACTTCCGCCCTAAACTGATTTCGCCGGGACGAAAGTGACCAGATCACCATAGTGAGTCGGCAGGTTACGGCTTCAAGCTAGCTGGCGGGCACTAACGATCTGGTAGCGCCGTCCAATCACGAGCTCGACGAGGCCGTAAGGCTTATGGCCGCGGAGTGCGTTAGGCTCCGCCAGGAAGAAAATGCCGCCCCCAAAAGGGTTAGGGGTAAGTCTCTTTTTAAATCTTTGAATCTTTGTGGGTCGGGCCACGACTGCAGACTAATCTCGTTGTTTATTTTTCACAGGTTCTGAGACGGGCCCGTCAGCCGGCCCCTCTCCCATCAAAGGGAGTGCCACGGCATCAAAAGCTCAAGCCAAGGCGTCTGCTGGCCGGCGCCTCGTGGTGCATTCAGGAGGAGCAAAATCAGTAGTTCCCTGCTCCACGCGCGGGGAAGAGACGACGCCAAATCCGACTGGGGGGTCTGCAGCAGCGATCTCCCCCTCCCCTGACTCCAATTCGAAATCGAGCGCTGTTAGCCTCAGTGGAGAGATCGTCGAGCTCAGTGGGGGAGTTCCGAGACTGAAATCCAGACTCTCCTCCCGTCCTCCGGTCCCTACAAAGCGGCAGCGTGAGGTTGGCTCATCAAATGAGGAAGAGGGCCGGGTGGAGAAGAGGGGCAGGGTCGTCCTTTCGTCCGATAGTGACGATGATGGGGCGACGCTGACCCTTCTAAGGAGGAAGTGGTCAGCATGCAGCGGCCAGTCCAGAGGAGGTGCACCGCCTCCCACCGTGCTCGACGGCGTTCCTGACGGCTCCGAACCTTCCTCCGTCCCTATCGCTCCTGCTCTGGAGGCATGCCCGGCGGACGAAGAGGATGCCCTTATGACTGTCGAGGAGGGGCCGCATTCCCCGGGCGTGGATGATGCTCAAAGGGATGATCCAGCCACGGAGCCAGAGCTGGAAGCCCTTACTCCAGAGAATGTCGAGCTTGTCACCACCCGCACTCTCGCGCAGGTTTGTTACACTTGGGTGCTTTTATATTTTTCAACGTATTTGATAAATACCGACCCCCTCCTTTGTTGCTTAACTTACAGCTGTCTGCCATCCGGTCCTTCTACTCTGCTCGCATCAAGGATCTGACCGAAGAGCTGAGCTCCCATTCTACACTAGCCGAGCGCAGCGAGGCCGCTCTCGCCCAATTGAGGTCTGACTTTGATGTATATCGGGGCCTCGAGGAAGAGAGGGTTAGCAGCATGGTGGCGCACGCCATGAGTGTCGAGAGAGCCAGAAGCGAGGAGCTGGCTATGAGATTAGCTCAGGCGGAGGCCGACAGGCTTGCCCAATCCGAAGCCGCCAGGTTGGCTCAGGGCGAGCTGAGGATCAAAGAGCAAGAGCTNCACTAGCCGAGCGCAGCGAGGCCGCTCTCGCCCAATTGAGGTCTGACTTTGATGTATATCGGGGCCTCGAGGAAGAGAGGGTTAGCAGCATGGTGGCGCACGCCATGAGTGTCGAGAGAGCCAGAAGCGAGGAGCTGGCTATGAGATTAGCTCAGGCGGAGGCCGACAGGCTTGCCCAATCCGAAGCCGCCAGGTTGGCTCAGGGCGAGCTGAGGATCAAAGAGCAAGAGCTCCAGAGTGCAGGGGCAGAGATGGGACTGGCCTTCATCGCTCGTGACCAGGCTGTTGAAGATGCCAAGGAAGCGAGGAAAGCTGAGGCGGCAGCCAAGCTAGACACTCATGCTCTGCAACGCAGACTTGATCGGTCCCATGAGGTAAACCGATATCTCTTTCTGGACCATAAAAATCTGATGGGTACTCAGGTGGAGATATCTCGTAAACATTGCGCAGACCTCGCTGGTATTAATTCTTTATTGGTCGACTTATCACAGCAGCAGGCGGAACTCAGATTGGCGGCGCTAAAGGATAGACTGGCGGATACGGAGAAGTTAAAAGTAAGGTACCAGAAGCAGGTAGACGTTCTTTCTGCGGAAAGTTATAAGTCTGGCTGGGAGAATAGAGAATTTGAAAACTATACTGAGGTGGTGACACCAGACCAATTTGATGATCAGAAAGGCATCGAGAGGGACCACTACTCCATCAAGCACTACATGTAGTAGCTCGGGGACGAGATCAGAATTATATACCAAGCTGACGTGCTGGAGATGCTTGCTGCGGAAAAGGATGGGCCCTCTACATCTGCCCTTAGTGCCGCAGAGCTTATCCCTGCTTCTGGTCCGCCAGATCGAACTCCGGAAGCCCCTGACATTCAGCCTAGCCTCGGGGTCTCAACCGGTGAAGGGTCTGGTGCGGTCGTCGTATCCAGTGATGAATCTGATCCGGCCACGCCACCCTTGTCCGAGGTTGGTCCAAGCGTTGGGGTTGGCCGCGCTTCCTCGGATGGAGGTAACTAGGACCCCCAATTCTGTATATTTGTAAAGCTAATCGTTCATTGTAACCCTTCGAATAAATGATAAAGGACGCCCCATCATTTTTAGACTGTTTTCTTTCGCATCTAACCATTTGTTTAACTGACTATAAGGACTCGATTTCGGATTATTAGTGAGCCTTCCTCGGGTCATGATTACTTGGAATGGCTTCGGACATAGGGGTGCAAGCTTTGGCTCATCCGGTTTTACAGAAATATAACTCTCGTTATAACTTGTTTTGACAGAGTTCGACCCTCGCGTGTGGCTAGATTTCTCCGACCCCAAATGGGACCGTGCTCAGAGCCAGCTCCAGGGGTTGGTTGACCATTGCTTAGACCCGTCGTTTCAGAGGAGAAGGCTTGGGCTTGGCTCTTATCGAGAACAAACAGGGCATTATCATTCCGATGTCTCTTTAAGAGTCCGCTCTAAACCTTCACCTTGCCAGTAGGGCTCCTAAGTGTTCACCGCCATTACCCGCGTACTTTGTATTTTTAGGACATAATAAATAGGCTTTAATCTTGATTCTTACTTTCATGTTTGATTTGTCTCTGGACTACTTCCAATGAGTAGACTCCAAATCTGTTCATATCCTGACCATGTAAGGATAGATTTTTCCCTGGCTAGTCTGTTTCCTTTTAACTTTCCGTGTAGCCAAAACACTCCTTAGGGAGGATCCACTTCCAATGGGTGGATTCTGACCCTGCCCTCCTTTAGTTTTTTGTGTAGCTAAGAGCGTTCCTACGGGGGTCCGCTGGCTAGCTTTTTGGTTACCACGCCCCTTTTTCCTTTGTACGTTTTCTTGGGTCATCGACAAGTGTCTTTTCTGCATGATTCGACTCCCCGAGTACGATCGTTTTCGAGTTTTGCTGGCGGGTTTTTGGTGCGCAGCTGTCTCCTCTTAACACGTTTTCTCGGGTCNTTACCCGCGTACTTTGTATTTTTAGGACATAATAAATAGGCTTTAATCTTGATTCTTACTTTCATGTTTGATTTGTCTCTGGACTACTTCCAATGAGTAGACTCCAAATCTGTTCATATCCTGACCATGTAAGGATAGATTTTTCCCTGGCTAGTCTGTTTCCTTTTAACTTTCCGTGTAGCCAAAACACTCCTTAGGGAGGATCCACTTCCAATGGGTGGATTCTGACCCTGCCCTCCTTTAGTTTTTTGTGTAGCTAAGAGCGTTCCTACGGGGGTCCGCTGGCTAGCTTTTTGGTTACCACGCCCCTTTTTCCTTTGTACGTTTTCTTGGGTCATCGACAAGTGTCTTTTCTGCATGATTCGACTCCCCGAGTACGATCGTTTTCGAGTTTTGCTGGCGGGTTTTTGGTGCGCAGCTGTCTCCTCTTAACACGTTTTCTCGGGTCGTCGACGAGCGATGTGAGTCCCAGAGTGTGAGCACTTTCGAGGTCTGCCGGCAAGTTTTTACTTTGCACAGCAGTTTACCCTTCGCACGTTTTCTCGGGTCGTCGACGAGCGACGTGAGTCCCAGAGTGCGAGCACTTTCGAGGTCTGCTGGCAAGTTTTTGCTTTGCACAGCAGTTTACCCTTCTCACATTTTCTCGGGTCGTCGACGAGCGACGTGAGTCCCAGAGTGCGAGCACTTTCGAGGTCTGCTGGTAAGTTTTTGCTTTGCACAGCAGTTTACCCTTCGCACATTTTCTCGGGTCATCGACGAGCGACATAAGTCCCAGAGTGCGAGCACTTTTGAGGTCTGCTGGTAAGTTTTTGCTTTGCACAGCAGTTTACCCTTCGCACATTTTCTCGGGTCGTCAACGAGCGACGTGAGTCCCAGAGTGCGAGCATTTTCGAGGTCTGCTGCTATGGGCTGACCCTTCTCCGTAGTTAGCATTAAACATTGGGTCTACCTCTGTGGGCAGACCCTTTTCGTAACAGCATAAGACGTATGGTCTGCCCTCTATGGGCTGACCGCCTTTTCCACAGCTGTCTGCCTTTGTGGACAGACCCTTTCTTCCGTAGCAGTCCAAAAGATGAATTCATAAGGCAAAAAAGGGACTTGACCTGTTTTAGATTTAAACTTTTCAATGATATAAACATTCGCATGGTCTTACATCATATATATGTGCCTTACACGTAATATTTTTTCAAGTGCTGAGCATTCCATGTGTTCGGTACGTTTTTCGCCATTTTGAGTTCCTTCAAGACATATGCACCATTGTCGAGCGCTTTGATTATCTCATAGGGTCCGATCCAATTGGAATCCAGTTTCGAGGAATTCCCTGTTCTGGCTTTTAGGACCCAATCTCCAGCGTCGAATCGTCGGGCACTAACCTTTTTAGCGCAGTAAGACCTTGCCTGCTGGTGGTATGAAGCCAGGTAGACCAAGGCCATGTTTCTTGTTTCTTCCAGGAGGTCTGTGTTGTGGCTTAACTGGCGCTCGTTTAGGAGGGAATCTTTTACCACTTCGAAGCAGAGAGTCAGGAGGCCGACCTCGGTCGGGATCAAAGCCTCTGATCCGTAGACCATGGTGAATGGCATTCTCCCAGTAGACCTCCGCTCTGTGGTTCGATGGGCCCACACAACGGCTGGCAGTTCTTCTAACCACTTGCATTTAGCCTCCTGCAAGTTCTTTTTGATGTTGCTGAATATGGCTTTGTTCGTCGCCTCTGCTTGGCCGTTCCCCTGAGGGTAGTTCACGGAAGAGAAACTGAGCCTTATATCATACAGCTCGCACAACTCCTTAAGCTTGGCATTTTGGAACTGCGTGCCATGGTCGGTGTGTATCTCCTTCGGGATTCCGAATCGGCAGATTATGTTCTTCCAGATAAAGTTAATCGTGTCTGTCTTATTAACTGTCGTGTAGGCTTCAGCCTCTACCCACTTAGTGAAATAGTCCGTGGCCAGCAGGTTGTATCTCTTTTCTCCTAGACTTCTGGGGAGCACTCCGACGATATCCAGACCCCACTTGGCAAACGGCCAAGGAGTTATGTTTGAATGGAGAATCTTCGCAGGTTGGCGTTTCATCAGAGAGAACCTCTGGTATTTATCACATTTTTTTACGAATTTGGTTGCCTCTGTCATCATGTATGGCCAAAAGAATCTAGCTGTTAGAGCCTTGTGGGCGAGGCTGCGCCCGCCGGAGTGGTTGCCACATACTCCCTCGTGGATCTCCTCCATCAACTTTTGTGCTTCGACGGGGCCTATGCAACGTAGCATCGGACCCATTGTCGATCTCCTGTATAACTGTTCACCCACCATTGAGTACCTGGCAGCTTTTAGTATGACTGACCTTGCTTCCTGGGGGTCTGTGGGCAGGTTCCCTAGCGTCAAATATTGCGTGATGGGCCTCATACACCCTTCGTCAGCAGCGCTAGTTGCCAACACATGGTGCGCAGGGGTCTACGGGGGAAATGCCATGCTTCCGCTGTCTAAAAGAACCTTTATACTTTCAGCGGTGCCCCCGATTGATGCATTCTTAGCCATCCCGTCAGCCCTCTGGTTCTTCTCCCTGGGGATCGGTTCGATATTGAAATTGGCAAAGTGGGCTTTTGCCCCCATCACCTTGGAGAAGTACCTGTGCAACCTCGGTTCTTTTACTTGAAAGTCCCCCCTGACCTGACCTGACCCGCGATCAACTGCAAATCGGTCTTCACGGCGATGTCCTCTACTCCGAAATGTAGTGCCAACTCGAGGCCTTGCAACAATGCCTCGTACTCTGCCTCGTTGTTAGTCGCCTGGAAACCGAGCCTCAATGCTTTCTCAACCCTGAGGCCCGTTGGGGTCTGCAAGACTATCCCGATTCCCGATCCCGAGGCATTCGTGGATCCGTCCGTGTAGAGCGTCCAGGTTGAAGGGGGGTGAAGCTGTGACATCTGATTCAGGTCATGCCACTTACCAAAGGATTCGATTTCCACCAGAAAATCTGCCATGACTTGCCCTTTCTTTGCCGTCCGAAGCTGATACTCGATATCATATACCCCCAGCTCGATGGCCCATTTGGTCAGCCGTCCCGACAGATCTGGTTTGGCCAAGATTTGGCAGATGGGGAAACCCGTATATACAATGACCGAGTGTGCCTCAAAATACTGCCAGAGCTTCTTTTTAGCGTTAACCAGAGCGAGGACCAGCTTTTCTATCACACTGTATCGGGTTTCGGCATCTAAGAGCATGCGGCTTATATAGAACACCGGCTTTTGTTTACCGTCTTGCTCGATGAACAGTACAGCGCTGATCGCTACTTCGGACACCGCTAAATAAGCATACAGACGCTCCCCTTCTGACGGGGAAGCCAGGATAGGTGGGTGACTCAGATACAGCTTGAGGTCTGCCAGTGCTTTGTCCTGTTCTTCCTCGCAGAGAGCCGTAGAGTTTTTCTTCAGGCATTGGAAGAAACGCTTGCATCGGTCAGACATCTTGGATACGAATCGGCTGAGGGTGGCTACCTTCCTGGCCAGGCGTTGGACCTCTCGAACGGATGAGGGCCTCTACACATTCGCGATCGAGGTCAGCTGGGTTAGATTTGCTTCAATACCCCTCCGGCTCACGATATGTCCCAAGAATTGCCCTGAGGACACCCCAAATGAGCACTTCTTGGGATTCAGACGCATCTGATGCTGCCTCAGAATCTGAAAGCATTCGTCTAGATGCCTCAGATGGTCTGAATCCTCCCTGTTCTTCACGACCATGTCGTCAATGTAGACCTCCATAGTCTTCCCTAGAAGCCTGGCGAACATCTTATTCATGAACCTTTGGTAGGTTGCCCCTGCGTTCTTCAGGCCAAACGGCATACGCTTGTAGCAGTACAAACCTCACTCTGTGATAAAAGCCGTGTGGATCTGGTCTTCCGCGTACAGGGGAATCTGGTTGTATCCAGAATAGGCATCTAGAAAGCTCATCTGGTTGAATCCCGCCGTCGCATCTACCATTTGGTCGATTCTTGGCAGGGGGAAACTATCCTTTGGGCAGGCCTTGTTCAGGTTGGTGAAATCTATGCAAATACGGTCGTCGCCGTTTTTCTTTTTCACCACTACCGGGTTAAAAACCCACCGTGGGTATACGCATTTTCTGATTAGACCGCTCTCCAGTAGCTTTTCTACCTTCTTATTGATCGCCCTGTTTTTCTCTGGTGTGAATCTTCGGGGTTTCTACCTGACCGAGGGGAAATGGGGGTCTATATTCAGTCGGTGATAGGAGTGTGTGGGGTCTATCCCTGGCATATCATCGTGGGACCACGCAAAGACGTCCTCATTCCGCTTTAAGAATTCCAACATTTCATTCT
>JXTB01000359.1:341635-372353 GCA_002914805.1 Parasponia andersonii
ATGTATCTTAGTCGTAAATTTATGGTATTGAGAGAAATTGGAATGGGTTTTAGGCATTTCTTATTATCCAACAAAAAATTTATATAAGTGTTTTACTTGAATATGTACGGCATCTCATAGCTAGAGAAATTGTGAATTAAAAAAAAAAAAGAAAAAAGAAAGTTACATAACTATCTTATGATGTTACCTATGTTACCTGTGAAATTGGAAAAGGAGCTGAATATTCTATTAAAAAAAATAGGAATATTACCACGAGTATCCTACTTGGTTACTTTTGGTATCTAAGGAAATTAAAATGAGAATTTGACGATTTTTATTATCGTAAAAATAAAAATTACTTTAGGTATCTTATTATGCTATATACGGTAATAAGATAAATTGAAAAAAGAAAAAAAAAATCTACAGGTATCTTAGTAAGTTATCCATGGTATCTTACTAACTTTAAATGATAAAAATTAATTTTTGTCCTTTTAAACTTGTTTAAATAATTTATTTCTTTATTAGTTTATTCTTTTCTCTTATCGAAAGTGATTTAAGGACGGTCACCTACTTAATTACCGTTAATCACTCTCTTTGTTCTCAACTTATCTATGATAAAGAAGTAATATATTAGAGCTGGCATTCTAAAAAGTTTTAGGAATATTACCTTAGGTATCTTAGCTATAAATTTATGGTATTCGGAGAAATTGGAATGAGTTTTGGGCATTTCTTATTGTCTAAAAAAAAGAATTTATATAAGTATCTTACTTGATTATGTATGACATCTCATAGCTAGAAAAATTATAAATTAAAAAAAAAAATGTTACATAAGTATCCTATAGTGTTACCTATGTGACTCGTAAAATTGGAAAGGGAGTTAAACATTTTATAAAAAAAAAATAAGAATATTACCACAAGTATCCTACTCAGTTATCTAGGAAAATTGGAACGAGAACTTGACAATTTTTATTGTCATAAAAAGAAAAAATGCTTTAGATATCTTATTATGCTATGTACGATAACAAGATAAATTGAAAAAAAAAAAAAAGAACATATAGGTATCTTAGTAAGTTACCTATTGTATCTTACTAACTTTAAATGATAAAAATTAATTTTTGTCCTTTTAAAATTGTTTAAATAATTTTTTTTTATTGATTTCTTCTTTTCTCTTATTGAAAGCGATTTAAGGACGGTCATCTACTTAGTTACCATTTATCACTCTCTTTGTTATCGACTCATCTATGATAAGGGAGTAATATATTAGAGCTGGCATTCTAAAAATATTTAGGAATATTATCCTAGGTATTTCTAGGTATCTTGTAAATTTATGGTATTTGGAAAAATCAGAATGAGTATTGGACGTGTCTTTTTGTCTAAAAATATTACTATAAGTATCTTACCTTATTATATGCAGTATCTCGTAACTAGAGAAATTATCAAAAAGAAAAGAAAGTTACATAAGTACCCTATAGTGATACCTATGTTATTTGTGAAATTGGAAAGAAAGTTGAAAATTCTATAAAATAAAAATAAAAAAGAGAAATATTACTATAGGTATCCTACCTGGTTACTTCCAGTATCTAAGAAAATTGGAACGAGAATGAGACGATTCTTATTATCATCAAAAGTAAAAGTACTATAGTTATCTTACTATGCTATGTATAATAATAGGAGAAATTAAAAATATAAATCATAGATATTTTACTAAGTTATCTATGGTATCTACAAAATTGAAAAAAAGAATATTTTTATGGGTATCTTACCTAATTACTTACAATATCTGAAGAAATTAAAAATTGTTTATGGTATATGAGGAAATTAGAAAGGGAGTTGCGCATTTCTCATTAATATACTAGATAAAAAAAATGTCACTTTGTATATCTTACCAGATTACTGATGTATATGAAGAAATTGAAAAAAAATTAATAAATTCATCATAGGTATCTTATTATATTGTTTATGGCATCTATATATTCTGAATGAGAGTTGGATTTTTTTATAAAAAATAATAGTAAAATTAAATAAATTACTATGGATATCATTTTAGATTTTCTATAGTATTCAAGAAATTAGAATAAGAGTTTGGTATTTTTATTGCTAAAAAATTATGGTTTGGAATTAATTTTTTTTAATTATATTAAAAAAATTGTGGTAGAAGGATTAAAAATAAATTCCAAAAATAATCACACATGTATAAAATATATAATTTATTATGTGGAAAAAGTCAAAACAATGGCAAAGAAAAAAAAAAGCTAAAATAATTGTAGAAATTAAAAATATTTAAAAAATGAGGAAGCACTAGAGGCTTTGACGTGTACTGACATCTATGTTAGTGACTTCAATTTGGCAATAGCACGATGATTTCTTTATCCTCTTTCCTTCTTTTTCATCAGCAAGTCCGTATTTTTCCAAAAGTTTGTAACCGTATGTTAATAGTTTCATCCGTTTCGTATTTTTTAAAGGCTCTTGACTTTTTCCCGTATTTGTATAATAAGCCCCTTACAAACGAGACATATTAGATCCGCTTTTATAAGGCTTGGACTTAGTCCGTGAAGGGCCATATCCTTAAAGTTCAAGCCCAATCCTCACCTCAAAATTTAGTACACTCAGTTTCCACTTTTGTGCCTTATATTTCAAACATACGGTTTTTTTTTTTTTTCTGCGAGAAACACTCGCTTTTAAGGTATACGTTTTATGCGTTAAATATGTGTGTACTTTTACTATATAAATTTTTTGTCAATAGTTTACATTTACTGTGTAAATTTATACTTACCGTATATATTTTGAAATGTTGACTACTTTTTAGATGTAATGTATATTCATGAAATGTATAAAATATATGTGGTATACATTTCTCAAAAAAAAAGGGTAGTTATGACATAAAAATAAAAATAGATAATTATGAACAAATACTTAAGAAAATGGTATTTATGAACTTTTCATAAAATTGAGTGACAATTAGGCTGCAAACCACATTTAATTGTGTGGTTTTTAGAACATACCACCTTAACCTTTTCTTAGTTTCAGTTGTCACTACTTTTATGATTATTTACGTTTTTGAGAGAGAGAACAAATTTTATTTCTATGTTAAAAATGTAAACCATATAAATAATTCACCATATATATATGGTTGCCAATCTAATAGGTATTTTTTTTCACCTATGTATAGATATTTTTTTTAGCTGATAGATCATCATCTAACAGTGATCTAACGACTATAATAATATGCATTAAAAGACTTTATCAATAATACTATTTCTCCTTCTTATTTTTTACTATATAAAGACTGCATTATAAATTTTAACTTATCAAAATGTTACCTATGTACAGGTAAAAAAAAATACCTACAGGATTGGTGCATATATAACCATCGTATGGGCTACAAATGAAATTATTTTTGTAATTCAAAGTGTAAACCTCCAAAGATGGTGCGTATGTGCCTAAAGATCCATTCAAAAGGTGGCATCTGTCAACTTTACCCGAGGGCCAAACCTGACCCATTTGATATCTCTATCAAAGCCCATATATTCTTCGTTAGAAGCGAGAGGGACTTTGTTTACATGTAGCAAGTTTTGGACTTTGTTTACATGTAGCAAGTTTTGTAGTCTAGAGACCCTCCTGGTAAGAAAAACAAACGAAGTGGATTCCTTTATTTATAAACTTTGTTCAACTAAGTAGTGCTTCTTATGGCTTACCTCATCCCATAGAGGTAGATTGTTCATGAAGCGAACCGTGTTAATTTCTGTTGTTTCGATCTCGTTTAGTTTTCCGAACGGATTGCTTCTTCTTACTGAGTTGTTCATGTGAAAGATTTCTTTGATAAAGTTCTACTTAGATTAGCTTGACATACAAGTTTCTGTGACTTTAAGCCTAAAGCCAACGAAATAAAACACATTGTTCCAAGTTCGGAGGGAACATTTTATTTATGATGGGTTAAGTAGTACCATTACCCCCTACATTTTTAATGAGATATGAAAAAATTATTGGAGATAGACTAAAGGGAAAAACCAATTTCTACGTTCAGACGAGTGAAGGTGAACCCTTTTTATATATGGTTTTAAGTGATCCCCTAGTAAGTGACTGATCACATAGGAGCTACCTAGGGATTGACCATTATGAAGAGTCGCCTATCTTAATCTATGGGCACTAGTTGCACGGTAATCAACTTGCAAATTTGCAATGTTAGAATAATAATTTTGGGGTTTGCAGTGTTAGAACGGTAAATTTGAGATTTGCAATGTGTAACCTTGTTTGTAGAAGGTAAAAACAGCCTTGCGTAAAGGAATCAAAGTGATAAGAATCTTGCAGCAACATTGAGTTAAAATCGCGCCAGTCCGTATCCCTGATATTTCTCACAAACAAGTCGTCGCACTCTTAAACACAAGTCGTCTGAAAAAAAAAAAAGTGGTAAAAAGTACCAACAAGCTTGAGCTACAATTAATTAATACAATGACTTGAAAAAATGCATAATGTTACAAAACTTGTACAACTTTTGAATGATCCAATTCAAAAAGCCAAAGCAGACGCTAAAGGAGTTGGACCAAGTATTACATTAAAATTGGGCAAATCAAGCCTCAAACATGATTTTCTGACTCAGGGTGATCATGAGACTTGATAAGTGATTCCTTTTCCTTGATGGTTTTTAAAGGGATCATTGGGTGGTCAACAGACTTGATAAATAATTCTTTTTCCTTGCTGGTTTCAGAGGAGATCATAGCTCTCCGGGGAGGATATAGAAGGAAACGTTGACACATGAAAATAAGGTCAAAGAAAATAGATATCTGCAGTAATGAGTTTTAATCACAAAAAAGTTATGTGTCAGTAGCATTTATATACAATTTCATTTACATAAATGAATTATAGAGGGAAAATCAAAATAAAGATGATAGATTAAAAACATTAACAGATGATTTAGGGTATTAAATAAATTGCGAACACAGGGTAACTTCTTTACTCTGCACTTCAACTATATTGTTATGCAAATTCTACTTTTGCAAGGTTTTCAAATTAACTATCCCATTTGTAGTCAAACAACTCGAGTGAAAGATAAAAGTCACAGAATACATAGATTAAGTTACTCCAAGAACCAAGAACTGCACTACTTTTAATCCCAAATGCAACAGAAGCATGAGAAAATGTGACCAGGTGTCGCGGAATTTTCATTCAAGAAAAATCTGTATGTTGCTAAACTAATTCAGAAAATTGAGCAATATTCCATACCAGTGATAGAAGTATCTTCCCTATATTTCCATGGAAGTTCACCCAAGAATCTGGAAAATGACAAGAAGGTTAAGGTAAATTATCACTGAAGTACGCATCATGTGACAAATGCAATTTTAGGCGAGGAAAGATAACAAACTTTGATCAATAGACTGCACAGTCATCTGAGCATAATTTGCAACTCCTCCAGAAAAATCAAATAAAACAAATTCAATACTGAATCCATCGGTGTTCTTCCGCTTGAAGTTCATGAATGCCTATAGTATTTCAATCACACATCAAAACTAATTTGGCTTGTAATATAAGAATAGAAGTCGTGTACCACTAAACAATAGAGGACTGCTGAAACGAATTAAGCACAGGTAATGACTAAACAATCAAAAGATAAATAAAAGATTTCACCATCTTGCAAGTGAAGCAGAGAAAGCAATTTCTCTATCATAGGTATAGTCTAATAAAAGAAGCGTAACGTTTTATGTAATTTGTTAAAGCATAATACTATCGTCGACCCACCTGCAAATTAGCTTAAGCTTTTGGTATGGATTGTAACAAAGAACTCAAAGAGGGAGACTGGTCTAACCTGAGGAGTATATTTGATGGCTGTCAGAAAGACTGCAATGTAGCTGAAATATAAATGAAAATTTTCAAACTCAGAAAGTAAATCAACCACAAATTTCATATCAAGGAATGAAAAACTGGCAATCAGAATTAGAAGCCAGAAAAGCAAATCACGAAAAAGTAAGCAAAGAAAGACTAATGGTTTTGCTCTCATAAGCTCAGATAACTGAAGCAGGCTAATGCAGTTAATAATCTAAAATTCGAAAAACCGAAAAAACCCAACAGAAGAAAATGATAGATATAGTGTTTAAAGAAAGCATCTTACTTGAAAACAGAGATCAACCAAAGCCAGGAATGGGTTGGCAAAGCATTAAAAGTAGAGACTCCAGCAATTAACCACACAACAGAGAGAATTAGAAGACTAATCTTAGAGATGGTCTGACCTCCCCGCTGTCATCAACCAAAGGCCAAAATTCAAAAACTGGTAATATGCATAAAAAAATCACTAGCAACAATTTACTCAACATATACATACATTATCCGTATATATATATATATATATATCTTTATATTTATATAAGACAGAATGGAATAAACTTACTTCATAGGCTGCTATTTGAAACAAGAGAAATGCTGTCAAGAGAACAGCATGAATTGAAAAAGCAACATCATTTGCAGCCACAGGTATCATCTGCAACCACAAATTACACACAATAATAAATAAATAAAAACGAAAAACCCTTTTTTATTTGCAGATCTCTCGTTGCAAAAAAATAAATAAATAAATAAAGGAAATCGACAAAGTGGTATTTTTCCATAAATTTTAAAGTCCACGGGATAAAAACAAACCTGTCCGAAGCCGAACTTGTTAAGATACTGGTTTTGGACAGAGGAGCTAAAGTAAAGGGTTGCATTGTAAATGAGATAAGATGAGTGCTTTGTTAAGTTGAGTACCACGAAGTCAAAATTCAAACCCACTACGCTACACATAACAAAAGACCCAGAAGAAGAAACCGAAGAATCAATACAAAGAAAAAATTAAATTAAAAAAATAAAAATAAAAATAAACAGATCGAGGAATGAAGAAAAGACGAGACCTTTTTCTTCGGAAATTCAAGATGATTTGTGGGTAAAGGGCAATAGCCCACGAAGCGAAAGCGATCCAACCCAGAAGTTCGTATGTGATTTCCAGCGGAATCCAATTCCATGATGCCATTCCTTTTCCTTCTTCTTCTCTTTCTCTATTCCAGATCCCACCCGGGGTGGAATGGGGAATGTGATTGTAACTCTCGGAGAAAGAAATGATATTGTAGATGTTAAATAAATAAATAATAACAATACTACTGATTTATAAGTCATCAGTTATTTTTTAGAGGGGCATTTTGATAGAATTGCAAGTATTTTGCGGAAATTGGCTATAAAGCTTTGATTAAAAAACAAAGGATTTGAGAAAAGATTTGACCTGCGGGGAAAAAAAAATAATTGTGACTGAAGGCTTTGAATTCTTTAGATAGTCATTATTTAATCCTCAACTAATTAATTGTCCAAAAATGTCCTTAAATCAATAATATATGACAATAACGTTCCTTTTGGTTAATATTGAGATTTTAAAAAAAAAAGAAATAAGAAGCATTCTTAAATTCTATAAGAATAATACTATGGAATATCAATGGTGTCGAGTACGACATGATATGTCCATTTATTATTTATTAATCATAATTATAATTTAAGTATGACACATATAAAATTTAATTTATCAATTAGATTTATCCAATAATAGAAATATACGTCATTATCGTGCTAGTATTAGTATCACTGATACCACGTAACATTGCTTATTTTATAAGTATAAGCTTTGCTAATAGAATATAATGGTGCTATAATGGTGTTTGCCTATACTTTGTGCTTAATTGGAGCTTATTTGCTTTTGTGTCATTATCTTAATTATTTACAAATTTTGGTGCTTAATGGAGAATAATACCCATTTTTTTGTCAAATTTTTTTGTTTAAACATTTAGTCGAATTTTACTTTTTAAATGATTGTGAAATTGTTAGCCACTACATTTAATTCTTTCAAACAGAAAAATAGCAATAATTATATATAAAAAATAGTAATAGCTATATATGAAAATAAAACACTATTTATATAGACAAATAACTCTTCAATGAACTATGGACCAGATTAGTAGAGTTGTAGATTTTAAAAAGAAAATTTTTAGCTATGTTGAAAGAAAAATCTGTTGTAGAGTAAAGTAGCAGAGTGTTTAATAAACTCTAATTTTAAAGTGTTATGACTTGAAAAACCTGTATTAAAATGCTTGGTAAATTGTATAACTGAATTGTTATGCAAATATAAAATGACCAAAATAAACATCATTATACAATTATGCATATTTATAGAAAGAGCTTATTAATATTTTTTACAATTATGCATATTTGTACGTACTAAAGATAATAATACTTTTAAAAAATTAATATGAAAATAAACTTAATTAAATTAATTACTTAATTAAATTTATTTTATTTTTATTTTTATTTTATTTATTTTACTTTATTTTCATCTAAATTTAAAATTTCAATAAAGAATCAATTTAGTTATTTCAAAATAATTAATATGAAGAGTATTTTAGTCAATTATGATTTAAATATATTGATATCTTTTTTAAAAAAATTAATATGAAAATAAATTTAATTAAATGTGCTGCATTTTTATTTTTAATTTAGGGTATTTTAGCTTTATTTATTAAAAAATAGTGTATATTCATGCATAATCTAAAAGTCAAATCTGTCTTAGGTTAGTTTTGACTTTTAACTGTAATTTTATCAAAAATTATTGAATAATCTAATTTTTTTAGATTTTTATCAAACATCTTTTAACTCACAGATTGTTCGAAAAATACTTTTAACTTATTAAAAGGCTAAATCAAACTAGCTCTACGTCATGTCGGCTGTCGTGCGATGTGCTAATCAACAAAAGAAAAAACTTGCAAACAAAACGAACAAACAAAAAAGAAACAAACAAAAAAATGTTGACAAAAAAACTATATATAAAAAAGAGGGTATTTCTAGAATAGGGTATATGTCTCTCTATTTATTGATGGGGTGTTACTCGGAACTGTAGGATATTGACCCAATAGTTATTAAGATTACACGTTAGCTATGTTTATCTTATTGGACCTTACACACTAAAAAATAGCTCAAAAAATGTTAGAAGCGTGTGATGAAAGGGTTATGAAGCATATGTTCTACCTTAGTTTTTTTCTTCTTTTTTTTTTTAATTAAAAAGAAAAATTTTAAAGATGATTTGCATCCTCAAAACTCAGAAGAGGATTTTGCCCAAATCAATCAATCATTGAAGCAATTTTGCAAAGGGTGGATTATAATTTTCATGGATCATCCTTTTTTCATCGAGCTTGAATTAGGGGAAAAAAAAATCTAGACATTACCACAAAGGACCACTTATGAGGAAGTAATAAATGACCAGCTCCCGATAATGCAGAGCTCAGAATTTTTTTTTTTCTAATTCTCGTTCGGTTTTTATTAGAAAATATTATTTTTTAAAAAAATACTACTTTTAAAATAGTTACTAATTATCAGTTTCTGAAAAATGATTATCGATTACCACTTACTAATTATAAATGTCTTTAGTTACAAGCTATTAGTACTCGAAAATTAGTTGTTAGTTACTTATTATTATTTTAAAAAACAGTAATTTTTAAAAAAAAAATTTAAAATGACATTTTTCTAATTATTTTTAAAAATGACATTTCTAATAAAAACTATATCGGAACTTAAAAGACATAGACCACCGTATTTTTATTTTATGTGTTTTCAAAAAATGTTGTACAAGCCTAATTTTCACATTGGTTTATATTGAACTCAAGATATTGGCTTAGCTATTTGAGAAAGGATTTGAGTTTGAAAAGGTCTAGTTTAGGGAATTTTTAATGAGCTTCGTCGGAGATATACTTGCTTGAGCCAGGGCTATCTCAACATAATTTGCAGCCCTAAGCGAAGTTTTAAAATAGGGGCCTTTTTTTAAAAAAAAAAAGAATTATTTATTAGATACTAACAAAAATTAATCAAAGCTTTGTATTCAAGTTTATCAAATAAATCGTTTTCAATATATAACAGAGATAGTCCATTTAATTATTCTTATGATATAGTTAATCTTAGGTAAGATTTTATCAATTTTAGTTTTGAAAAACTTTTTTCTACAGAAGCAACTGTCGTTGGAATTATTAATAATATTCTATAAGCAATACTTATATTTGGAGAAGAATCTATCCTTTTAATGTAATCAAGGATTTCAAGAGAACTACTATTTTCCTTTTGTAAAAGTTTTCTTAATACTTTTAATTCTAAAAACAAATATAAACCATCAATATCAGAAAGTCTATCATATTTTAGAACATCTTTAAGATTCAAAGAATTTGTTTTCAAAACATCGTCATCTAATGACTTTAGTTTATTAAAATTGAATAAAAATCTAAAAATATTTTTATATACTATGCTCAAATCTAATTCTAAGCGAATAAATAACTTGATCAATCATGTAAATAAAATATTCAATTCGAAATAATTCTTGAGTAGATTCTACTTCATCACAATTAATATTTTTATCAAATTATTTTTTTCTACGAATAAAATGTTTTTCACAAAATTTGGGTTCTATGTTCATATTTTTTGTAATCTCTTTAGCTAAAATCACTGTAGACATAATTTGATGAAATGTATATGGGAATTGGGAAATATATCTGTTCAAAACTATTCTTGAGAACTTTTTTATTTATTTAAAGGTGATGGGATTTTTTTTTTTCGAAAGATGACGTGGTTTTTCTATAATGGGAGATAATAGGAGACCAAAATATAAAAAATGATATTAAATAAAACACATAAAATATAAAAAAAAAATAATAATTAAAATATTTTATATTTTTGAAGTTTTTTTATTAGAGGCCCTAAATAATTGCTTTTTTTTTTTTGCTTAAAGGTTAAGCTGGCACTGGCTGTAGTGATTGTGGTACTAGATATAGAGGTTACACAATAGATCTGCAGTGTGCTTGGGTATGCATCAGAGCCTAGGGAGAAAAAAATAAAAATTGATATGGACTTAAGTTTGTGCTGATTGAAACCCATGATCAAAGAAGCTTACCAAAAATCTAAACACCGATTAAAACAGAAGCAAGACTTGCAGATGGTGACTTGGATCAACATGAATTTAATGGGGAAAAAAAATACTCCTGGTGGAAGCTTGCCGATGACCATTAATGGTGCTTCTATTTCAAGGAAGAGAGATTCAACACAAAAAGGAGTAGATATGACTATATTTTTTTGTTCAAAATCAAAATGAATATACATATATATATATATATTGAAGTCCTCTCTATTGTTGATCAAATTTAATTAAAATAAAATATAGTGTACATTCATGCATAATCTAAAAGCCAACTCTGTCTTAGGTCAATTTTGACTTTTAGCTGTAATTTTATCAAAAATTATTGAATAATCTGATTTTTTAGATTTTTATCAAACATCTTTTAACTCACAGATTGTTCGAAAAATACTTTTAGCTTATTAAAATGCTAAATCAAACTAGCTCTATGTCATGTTGGTCGTCGTGCGATGTGCTAATCAACAAAAGAAAAAACTTGCAAATAAAACAAACAAACAAAAAAATGTCGACAAAAAAACTATATATAAAAAAGAGGGTATTTCTAGAATAGGGTATATGTCTCTCTATTTATTGATGGGGTGTTACTCGGGACTGTAGGATATTGACCCAATAGTTATTAAGATTACATGTTAGCTATGTTCATCTTTTTGGACCATTACGCACTAAAAAGTAGCTCAAAAAGTGTTAGAAGTGGTGTGATGAAAGGGTTATGAAGCATGTGTTCTACCTTAGTTTTTTTTTTCTTTTTTTTTTTAATTAAAAAGAATGATTTTAAAGATGATTTGCATCCTCAAAACTCATAAGATGATTTTTCCCAAATCAATCAATCATTGAAGCAATTTTGCAAAAGGTGGATTATAATTTTCATGGATCATCCTTTTTTCATCGAGCTTGATTTACGGGAAAAAAAAATCTGGACATTACCATGAAGGACCACTTATGAGGAAGTAATAAACGACCAGCTCACGATAATGCAGAGCTCAGATTTTTTTTTTCTAATTCTCATTCGGTTTTTATTAGAAAATATTATTTTTTAAAATTTTTTAGAAAAATACTACTTTTAAAATAATTACTAATAATCAGTTTCTGAAAAATGATTTTCGATTATTACTTACTAATTATAAATGCCTTTAGTTACAAGCTATTAGTATTCGAAAATTAGTTGTTAGTTACTTATTCTTATTTTAAAAAATAGTAATTTTTAAATTTTTTTTAAAATTATATTTTTCTAAATATTTTAAAATGACATTTCTAATAAACTATATCGAAACTTAAAAGACATAGACCACCGTATTTTTATTTTATTTGTTTTCAAAAAATGTTGTGCAAGCCTAATTTTCACATTGGTTTATATTGAACTCAAGATATTCTTAGCTATTTGAGAAAGGATTTGAGTTTGAAAAGGTCTAGTTTAGGGAATTTTTAGTGAGCTTCGTTGGAGATGTACTTGCTTGAGCCAGGGCTATCTCAACATAATTTGCGGCCCTAAGCGAAATTTTAAAATAGGGGCCTTTTTTTTAAAAAAAAAGAATTATTTATTAGATACTAACAAAAATTAATCAAATCTTTGTATTCAAGTTTATCAAATAAATCGTTTTCAATATATAACAGAGATAATCTATTTAATTATTCTTATGATATAGTTAATCTTAGGTAAGATTTTATCAATTTTAGTTTTGAAAAACTTTCAATTTTAGTTTTGAAAAACTTTTTTCTACAGAAGCAACCGTCATTGGAATTGTTAATAATATTCTATAAGCAATACTTATATTTGGAAAAGAATCTATCCTTTTAATGTAATCAAGGATTTCAAGAGAACTACTATTTTCCTTTTGTAAAATTTTTTTTAATACTTTTAATTCTAAAAACAAATATAAACCATCAATATCAGAAAGTCTATCCTATTTTAGAACATCTTCAAGATTCAAAGAATTCGTTTTCAAAACATCGTCATCCAATGACTTTAGTTTATTAAAATAGAATAAAAATCTAAAAATATTTTTATATACTTGAAATGCTCAAATCTAATTCTAAGCGAAGAAATAACTTGATCAATCATGTAAATAAAATATTCAATTCGAAATAATTCTTGAGTAGATTCTACTTTATCACAATTAATATTTTTATCAAATTATTTTTTTCTATGAATGAAATGTTTTTCACAAAATTTGGATTCTGTGTTCATATCTTTTGTAATCTCTTTAGCTAAAATCATTGTAGACATAATTTGATGAAATGTACATGGGAATTGGGAAATATATCTGTTCAAAACTATTCTTGAGAAATTTTTATTTATTTAAAAGGTGATGGGATTTTTTTTTTTTGAAAGATGATGTGGTTTTTCTATAATGAGAGATAATAGGAGATCAAAGTATAAAAAATGATATTTAATAAAACACATAAAATATAAAAAAAAAATAATTAAAATATTTTATATTTTTGGAGTTTTTTTACTATAAGGCCCTAAATAATTGCTTTTTTTTGCTTAAAGGTTAAGCCGGCACTGGCTGTAGTGATTGTGATACTAGATATAGAGGTTACACAATAGATCTGCAGTGTGCTTGGGTATGCATCAAAGCCTGGGGAGAACAAAATAAAAATTGATCTGGACTTAAGTTTGTGCTGATTGAAACCCATGATCAAAGAAGCTTACCAAAAATCTAAACACCGATTAAAACAGAGACAAGACTTGTAGATGGTAATTTGGATCAACATGAATTTAATGGGGAAAAAAAATACTCTTGGTGGAAGCTTGCCGATGACCATTAATGGTGCTTCTATTACAAAGAAGAGAGATTCAACACAAAAAGGAGTAGATATGACTATATTTTTTTTGTTCAAAATCAAAATGAATATATATATATATATATATTGAAGTCCTCTCTATTGTTAATCAAATTTAATTAAAATAAAATATAGTGTATATTCATGCATAATCTAAAAGCCAAATCTGTCTTAGGTCAGTTTTGACTTTTAACTGTAATTTTATAAAAAATTATTGAATAATCTGATTTTTTAAATTTTTATCAAATATCTTTTAACTCACAGATTGTACGAAAAATACTTTTAGCTTATTAAAAAACTAAATCAAACTAGCTCTACGTCATGTCGGCTGTCGTGCATTGTGCTAATCAACAAAAGAAAAAACTTGCAAACAAAACGAACAAACAAAAAAGAAACAAACAAAAAAATGTCGACAAAAAACTATATATAAAAAAGAGGGTATTTCTAGAATAGGGTATATGTCTCTCTATTTATTGATGGGGTGTTACTCGGGATCGTAGGATATTGACCCAATAGATATTAAGATTACACGTTAGCTAGGTTTATTTTTTTTGACCTTACACACTAAAAAGTAGCTCAAAAAGTGTTAGCAGCGGTGTAATAAAAGGGTTATAAAGCATGTGTTCTACCTTAGTTTTTTTTTTTTTTTTAATTAAAAAAAATTTAAAGATGATTTGTGTCCTCAAAACTCAGAAGACGATTTTGCCCAAATCAATCAATCATTAAAGCAATTGCAAACGGTGGATTATAATTTTCATGGGTCATCCTTTTGTCATCGAGCTTGATTTATGGGGAAAAAAAAATCTAGACATCACCACGAAAGACCACTTATGAAGAAGTAATAAATGACTAGCTCAACGATAATGCAGAGTTTAGATTTTTTTTTTGTTTTTCTAATTCTCGTTCAGTTTTTAAAATAGAATATTTAATTCAAAATGATTCTTGAGTAGATTCTATTTTATCGTAATTAATATTTTCATCAAATTATTTTTTTCTAGGAATAAAATATTTTTCACAAAATTTGGGTTTTATGTTCAGATCTTTTGTAATTGTTTTAGCTGAAATCATTGTAGACATAATTTGATGAAATTTATATGGGAATTAGAAAGTATATCCGTTCAAAACTATTCTTGAGAATTTTTTTATTTATTTAAAAGGTAATGGGTTTTTTTTTTCGAAAGGTGACATAGCTTTTCTGTAATGGGAGATAACGGGAGACTAAAGTATAAAAAATGATATTTAATAAAATAAATAAAATATAAAAATAATAATAATTAAAATATTTTATATTTTTGGAGCTTTTTTACTATAGGGTCTAAATAATTGCTTTTTTTGCTCAGAGGTTAAGCCCGTACTAGCTGGAGCGATTGTGATATCAGATAGAGAGGTTACATAATAGATTCGTTGTGTGCTTGAGTATGCATCACAGCTTGGGGAAAAAAAAACAAAAATTGATCTGGACTTAAGTTTGTGCTGAAAAAGTTTACCAAAAATCTAAACACCAATTAAAACAGAGGCAAGACTTGCAGATGATGATTTGGATCAACATGAATTTAATGGAAAAAAAATACTCTTGGTGGAAACTCGCCAATGACCATTAATGGTGCTTCTATTGCGTGGAAGAGAGATTCAACACAAAAAGGAGTAGATATGACAATATTTTTTTTGTTCAAAATCAAAATATCAAAATGTATATATATATATATATATATTTATTGAAGTCGTCTCTATTGACGATCATATTCATATTCATCTTTTTATTTTTTTTTCTATACGAATCTCTCACACCATGGTCTACAACTCACAGTCCTTTAGTGGGGCCCAATTTTGAAACCAAGCAATCAGAGTCAACTTCCTATACCCCATGGATATACCTAAAAATCTGTACCTTATTGTAGAAATCCCCGAAGAAAAAAATCCATCAACCAGGAAATAAAATTCAATTGAAAAAAAAAAACCAATAGAAAAAGGGGACTATCATTTTCCACCCTAGGTTAAATTTCCTATTTAAAAAAAAGACATTGAAGTGTATCATTTGTGTAATTTAATATTCCAATTTACACCCAATTAATAAATGATGTCACATTATTTAAAATTAGAAATTCAATTTTTATTTTCATTTTTTGAACATTTTTTATTCTAAATTTTTATATGATGTAGGCTGTTAATATTCGATATTTTTTATTTTTCTATTTCTTTTCATTGAATGCGCCTCCCACCAGCTGCAATTTTATTAATAGAAGAGACAAAGAAAGATAAATAATAACAAAAGATTAAACAAACCTATAGAACGGTAAACCTAAATAGCCCCTATTAATCCAAGGAAAAACAAAGTCTAGGACTGAACTCCACCACATCCTATTTCAATTTCTAACACTAAGAGAAATCGTGCATTCTTTGGTTGATGGTCGTTTATACCGGTTTTTGGGTCATTTGGTACTCCAGAAATGTAATTTTATTTGAGGAATTTTCTTTTTATACTAGCTCTATTATTGTTTTGATCAAAAAAGCTGTAATTTTCTCAAGCAAGCATAATTTGGGGTACTGTTTTAGGAATTCTGTTGACAAACGGATATTAGATTTCTTGAAAGTTGACATTACTTTGCGTATATCTACCTGGATTATTCCAACTTATTGGATTTTACCTGTGCTGGAATGGGTAAAGGCAAACACTAATGGCTCTGTGCTGGTTGTATAGGTTTGGCTACTTATAGGGGTATTTTTCATAATTATCATGGGCAAGTTAAAGGTAGTTTTGTGTTGTTCTTGGCGAGATGTTTGCCACGGAGGTTGAACTTTGGGCAGTGATTAATGTTATTTATTTTGCATGGCAATTTGGATGGTCTAACTTGTGGTTGCAGGGACTCCTTAGTTGTAATTAATGTTCCATGGAAGATTCTAAATGATTATTGGGGAGGACTTTGCTTTAGTTCGAAGTAAAACTTTCAAGAGGATTAGGCCGATCTATTAGCACGGCAACATAGCACGGCATAGCTAAAGCACCGTGCATTAAATCGTGGGCCGTGTTAGGTACGGCACGATCACATAGGTTGTACCAGAATAATGAATTAGGCACGATGAACTAAGCACAACAAGATACGTTTACAAGTATGGCACGATCCATAGACACGGCATGACAAGCTACCACGATAGACATGATACGTTAGTACGTTAAACATATGTATTATTATTATTTTATTTTTCCTTTATACATGTCTTTTTACTTTTTTTTTTCTATTTTAATTATCACCTCAAGTTGAATTATTAGATAGGTCATTAAAGATTTAATTAGGAGGATCATATATCTACGACAATAAAAAAAGGAGAAAAAAAAGAATGTAAAGAACATACCACACAATATAGGGAGAAGATTTTAAAAACTTAGAGTCAATCAACGATGAGACAAATGAATTTACGATTAAGTATGTTTAATGCAAAACCTAATTAAGATAAAATACTATATTAAATTAACCTTTGTATTTTTATATATAAATTCAAATTATTTAAAAAAAATTAATAAAAGGGACACTAAAACTAATAAAATTTACTAATTAGATGGGATAATTTTGGCTCAAAAAGACTGGCATGTTCAGACACGAGGGTTGGTATGGCAAGTCATGTTAGAGCATGAGCCAGTAGTTTGTGTCGGATCAATGATTTTATACTATAGGCCAATACGACATGACTTAAAAATGGGCATGATATAGTACAACATAAAAACACGTTTATGTCTAACTTAAATGGGTCGTGCCGACATGACACAATACGTTTGACATCTCTAGTTCAAAGGATGAATGTTAATTTTTTTTAATATATAGAGAGTTAGATTACTATATATTTCTAGTATTTGTTAACTAGCTAGAAAAAAAATATATTTTCTTCTTTTCTTTTTGATAAGGTCTAAATTGTGTTTCGACTTATTTATTTTTCCTTCTCTAAATAATTACAAGATAGATTTATAAAGATAATAAATTTTTCTTTAATTTATATTTTATAAATATAATGTAGTTGAAAATTGAAATTACAAGTAGTATAAACAACTTTCATGTCATGAGGGGCTAGTTTAGTAGGTATGGTGGGGTGGGGTGAAGATTGGATATTAGGTTAGAAATTTGACTTTTAGAGTGCGCAAGTTTTTTTTTTAATACTAAGTGAAGGTTATTAGTTAAACTCTATATTTTTTTCTTTTTTTTTAAAAAAAAAAATTGTAAAGAAAGAGAATGTTTACCTTGCTGACGTGTGGCTCACGAATTAAGAAAAAGAAAATTGTGAGTCAAATAGTTTTGGATGGATCAAAAAACTTAATACATAAAGTACTATACATATTAAAATTTTGATACCATGTTATACTATTTTTTTTTTAATTTTATTTTTGGTAATACGGGGTGTGAGTTAATATATATATATATATATATATATATATATATATATATATATGGTTGCCAATCNTTAAAAAAAATACCTACTGGATCGGTGTCCTATAGATATATATTTATTTATGATTAACATTACCACAAGTAAATTTGATAATAAATACGATCAAAAGATAATATATAAATATATAGGACTCTTTTTGGATAATTTTCACCTAGAATTAAAAGATCTTTTCTAAAGATGGTTGGTTCATGTTTTTTTTTTTAAAAAAAAATCTTTTAAATAGAAGATATTTTTTTGAAAATCCAACTAAATACTAACTTTTGAGTCTTAAAACATCTTTGAAAGCTATGTCACATGGACCTTTATATTTTGGGATCCTTAATGTTCTTCTCGTATTCATTTTGGATAATTTTTACTTCTTGAAGTAAAGTTTTGGAAGATCATCCTAAATAAGCTAATGGTCCATGCTTCCATAAAAAAATCTAATTAAAAAAAAATCTTTTAAGAATTTATCCACAAACACTCCCAAAAGTTACTTTTGAGCTCTAGAAAATTTTTGGAAGCCATACCAAACAAGGTTGTTATTGGTTTAGGAATTTTCAAATTAAGCCTCAAATTATTTTCAAGTGGATTAATATTTATTTATGGGTCGAAAAGTATTCATAAGAAAAAAAGCATCTTATAGCAAAATAACAGAATTATGAGCTCAATTTAAGCAAATGTCCGTTTTTCAAATATTATAGCAAAATATCTGGTATATATGTTTATATACCAAATGTAAAATATTATATACCAAGCATTAAAATTTATATACCCAGTACATTTCAGTTCATTAATTGAAATTAGTAGATAAGTATGTCTACCAATTATAAAAAATATATATATTTGGACATTTAGCTATAAAATTTAAAAAATAGATATTTATTTAATAAAATTTAAAATATTAATTATCCATATAAATTTCTCATAAAATAGTTGTTTATCCCAAGTTTTTAGCCCAACTCAAGCCACGTGGGCTCATTATCAGTCCTTTTTTTTTTGGGCTTCTTTCAAAATTTTAGGTCTAAAGTACCAAAAATTGAAAAATCTCAGATGGGCTAATTTTTTTTGAAAAATCCTAAATCAATTTAGAAAATATCACTTTTTAAATTTTTTTTTAGAAAAATAACATGTTTAAATATTTAGAAAATTATCACTTTTCTTCAAAATTGGTATTTTTCGTATTCATCAAGTTACTTAAAAACTTGATTAGTTACTTTAAGTATCTTATCAATTAATAAAAAATGATATTTTTCTAACTACCTTTAAAATTAGTATTTTTCTAATTCCAATTCTGGATTTTTCAAATTAGTTTATAATCCGGAATTTTTCAAATTTTTTAAAAAATTACCATAAAAAGTCAAATCTCCCCCTTTTTTTAAATCCAATCAAGAGAGACAAATGGATCAAAATTCCCACGCCCGAGATGAATTGTAGTGCTCATTAACGAGTGCATGTCTCCTTTGCAACTGAATTTGACCTTTAGTGCACGTTAAATTTCAAATTGAAAGTATCACGAACGAAAATCTAAAACTGTGATTTTTAGTAATTTTAAATAAAAAATAGTGATAAACTATAGTTTCTAAAATTTCAGAAAAATTTAAGTATTTAAAATTTAAGGTTTAGTCCTCAATAGTAAGTAAATTACAAGATTGCATAAATTTGATAATCATGTTATCTACCAATTTTAAATTTCTAAGAAATTTTTCATTTTAAGTTTAGTGAAAATCTTAATTAACTAATTTAAAAACTTATGTTATTTCATAAAGTTTAATGAAACAGTTCAATTTAAAACCCTAGGCCCAATATTTAAATAGTTTACTTAAACTCATTTTATTTTCCAAGTACTCGATTTAATAATAAAAATCATCCTCGTACATCTGCTCAGTAAATATATTACTATTGGCTAAATAAATTTTTACTTAGAAAATGAGAATTAATACAGAGTACAAACCAATCAATGAAGAGGATTGGAACTACAAGCATATGTCAAGTATATTTGCTAGGCCACCAGAATAATGATCACAAAATAAATCGACACCTGAAAGAGGAGGAAGTAGGGAGTTGAGCATGTGAATACTCAATAGAAATTCAATTATCTTTTTTTTTTTAATTCTTGCAATTTTACAAAACCTGCATGATTAATACCTCTTCCAAAATCTATTTATAAACAAGATATAAAATAATTAATATCCAGAGTAGTCACATATTTAAACCAAAACCAAAAATATACATTTGTACATATCATAAATCAATATATTCATGAGCTCACACCCTCTCATTACAAATTAGAGTAACTCGTACTACGTGTACTAAGTACTCTCTACTTGATAACTATCCCAGAAAACTTAGGAACACCCATATATCTAGCCTACCAAATCGGAGGGGCAACTGAATGCCTACATACCGAATAGAAATAATTAAAAAAAAACCCCTGCACAAGTTTACAGGCTCTCACCGAAGGTAGGTATACTAGTCTGCCTAGTACAATACCGCGATACTTAAGATGTATCTCATGTATGATTCTATGGTATACACAACATGTAACAAGATATATATAATAACCATGCAGAACATAATCAAATAATGCATTAAAACTCCATTTGATATTATTCTGGAATTTACTATACCTTGGATAGAAAATACGCTAAATCACCCAAGATCATGATTTAATAAATATTTATGGAAGTCACACAATCTAATTCTAGTATAATCCAAGATTTTCTAACTGTTCATTAAAATATTATTTAATTCACGATTTTTCGCAAAATAGTCATAAGGTAAATTTTAAATTAAATAATGTATAAACCTAGGTAATTGAACTCCTACCTCAACTGAGTGTCCTAATAGTGCTACAGAGCTATGGAGAAAGTTTAGCATCATTTGGGTGTCGTTTGGAAGGTCGGACATCGTTTTCGAATCTTTGATCGACAGATTTTAAAACTCGATTTTCAATCAGAGTTTCAGATCGTGAAACAAACTTCACTACTAAATTCAGAGCACCCAAAAATACTAGGTTAGATATATAGTTTGATTGATTCAGGCTCAGACCAAACTCAAGCTCACGACACGCAAAACTAGACTATTCACGAGCCTCAAAATTTGTGCTATTTCGAAATATAGCAATATTAAATATCAAAATTCATTTACCGGCCTCATTAAATCCAAATTTGAAATCAAAAACCAATTTCGAGATTCCGAGCGTTAAACAGGCTCTAAATTCGAGAATTACAGAAGTGTCTCTTTTTGGAATTAATTTGAAGAATGTCCATTTTTCAAAGTATTTAGAAAAATATCATCTTTGGTGTTTATTTAAATAAATATCACTTTTCTGAAATATTTCAGAAAATACCATTATCACATAATTATTTAGAAAAAAGTCACTTTCGAAAATATTTGAAAAATTATCAACTTTGATGATTATATGTAAAAATGTCATTTTCGCATAAATATTTTAGAAAATAACAGTTTTCTAAGCTCAAGCCCACTTTGAATAGTAACAGACTTCATTCCTATACTATTCCGTTTTGTAAAAATATCACTTTTTTCCCGAGTGAGAAAAATATCATGTTTTTAATTTAAGATTTCTCTCTAATCAGATATTATTTTAACACAACATCACTATGTTTATTCATGATTCAATCTCCTTTTCTATCTCATATAATTTTTACGGCCATAAGAACAACTTTACAAAAATAAAGAAGAAGGAGGAATAAGGAAGAAAAAGAAAAAGAAATGGAAAAAGAAAAAGAAAAAGAAAGAGAGAGAATGTGTGTGTGAGTAAATGCATTTAAAAATCAAAAATAGGTCACATCACTTAATTAAAATATTATATATTTATCTATTTTTTTTTTTCAAAGATTATATATTTATCTAATTTTTTTTTTGAAAAAAATAATTAGAATATTTTTGACAAATTTAGAATTTTACAGAAAGTATTAAAAATTTATATAAATGGTGCAAAGCGCGAGAAATGCGATTGAGAATCTGAGACATATACATGTGACTTTCATCCATTAATTTTCATCAACGTAGGTACGAGACATCAGCCATCAGGGCAATTTTTTTTAGATGCCTTCCCAATTATGTATTATGTTCATTTATAACAGAGCTGATTGGTAACCACGTTTCAACTTATCAACATCGGTCCAACAAGTTTTAAGTTTCGAACTCCATTCCCTTGAAAGTTAAATAAATTAATAATCTACATCACATATAGTTTAAAAAAAAAAACGAAAAAAAAAAAAACCTATTCTCGAAGCCGTCAAACCTTGCTTCACCCCTCAAAGCTAGTAGACAACCCATAGCACAAAACCCCTAAAATCACCTACACTATTAGGAAACGCGCAACAGAATTTCGAAAATATGAATTACTCATCTAAATTCATCTAAGATCCACAAGTGAATTAGTGTAATCTAATTAGGATAATTATAATTATCTAGTTAGCTAATTTCAGCAACATTATGTCATCATATATATATATATATATATCATGTATTTAAATTCAAATATTCATTTCAAAATACAAACGAAAAATCATCATCCCTATTTTATTATCCTAATCTTGATGGAAACTATATCCTAGAAGTTTTCTTTGATAGCATAAGATGCGAAAAATTACCAAATATTAAAATGTAACACAAGGAAAAGCGTGCAAATAAACCGGAAATTAATTAAGATATCGTATCAATTATATATTTGTATGGTCGTCAAAATCGTTATCTTGCTTTCTTTCTAGCTCTTTCATACTCTTCTAGTAAGTATTATACAGTTGATCATCACTAGCCTTACTGGCCGGTCTCATGATGAGTAATACTGGTGATTTCATAGACTCAGAGACCGGTGTTTTCATCACTAGTGGTGGTAATGCGACTAATGATGACACGATAACAAAGAACAAACACGTTGAGAATACCACGAAGGCGGCCCCGCGGCACCGTCGCAATTATTCCGCCAAGGGTACAGAGTTCCCACCGCCGTTAACGACATCGTTGGTACGGACGACCGGACATTTACCGATGTTGGCCAAGCGATTTCACCTTGTTAGAAGAAGCATGGACGACGGAAAACGACTTGTCGTTCAAGCTGTGGAGATAAACGACGACAAAAGGTACCGCTACTTGAGAGTGAATAGGGCCAACGAGCGTCTCATTATGGATTTTGTTCCCATAAACAAGTTAGAGTTAGAGACAAACTCTGATAATGATGATGGTGGCGATGATGATTCTTCGACGGATACGACCAGTCTTGATGAAGATGACGATGGTGCCAGTGTTGAAAAAATCGTGGCCAAGGTGTTTGGGTAGGGACTATCAAGAATTAAAGAAATTTGAATCTTATTTAACAAATTCAGAAATAATTTTTATATAAAAAATTATAAAGATAATAAAATTATATAATAGGATTCGAATCTTATAATAAATTTATTTTGACTTTCTAAGTCTTTGAATTGGCTTTCTCAGTCTTTAAATCTATTACGTGACATGGTTAGTACATATTTACGTAATTACTGAATGTGTGCTCGTGGGGTTTCAGTCCTATGATATACGTTCTGATTGACATAATATTTATTAAAATTAACTCAAACCGTACTAATACATTCGCGGTGGAGGAGTGACAATGGTCATTACATTTGATTGCCATAATAACAGTGTATATGAAAAAATAAATGTCTTCATAAAGCTTTTCATCCTCTGTGATTAATGTTTATGCAAATTAGAATTTTACAACTTAATATATTCGTTATTTAGTAAAGTCCCATGCTTAAACTACTCAATGTTGTGTCTCATAACGTATAATTTTTGACAAGTGCTATTGAGTAAATGCTTGGAGCAATATGTGAGTCGGCTCTAATAGTGTATATTGCCTTTTACTATTTTCCAAAATGCATGAATTATAAGTTTATACCTACCATTAAAGAAATGGTACTAATTAAGTACCAAACACCTGACTTTTAATTTTTTAATTTTTCTTCCAAGTACTAACACTTGAATTGCTTGGGATTAATACGCGTCTACCAAAAGCACATAATTACAACTTTTCAATTCTTCCAAATATATATGTCCAGATACTTTGGCTATTGCATAGTCATTAGCTGAATCTAGTTTTTCCTGGGTTCCTGTAGCCGCAGTTCAATGGTCTTGCCCACTTAGCGCCCAGATGGTCTCTTGCAAACTCTCTTGTTGTCCCAGTTTCTCCTATCGTCATTAGTACTGCACTAGCTCCAGTTTTGTTGATAAAATTTCACAACGGTGCAAAATTTATCTGAACATAAATAAGAGAAAAGACAGTATATACAGAGGAGTTTGGCCAATTGTTACATTACAATTGTTCAACTTAAACCTCAAACGTTTTCAAACTCTGGGTGATCAACAGACTTGGCAAGTGGTTCTTTTTCCTCACTGATTTTCGAGGTGATCATTGCTCGCCGGGCAGAATACAGCAGGAAATGTTGACACAAGAAAATAATGTCAAAGAATATAGATATCTGCAACATTAGTGCATTTTTCATATCACAAAAAGAAAAAAAAAAAGAAATTGTATCAGCATTGGATTACAGTTTCACATATATTATGGAAGACTTAGTGGAAAAGAGAATGATGAGAAGGATGTGACTGAGACTATATAAGAAAAGCGGTCAACATTTGACATACCAAAGCTAGAAGTGTCTTTCCAATATTTCCATAGAAGTTCACCCAAGAATCTGGAAAAATGCCAAAAACTCGGTTTGAATTAGCACTGAACTGTGTAGCAGAGGGGGAAATACAATTTAGTCGAGGAAAGACTGACGAACTTTGATCTATAGACTGCATAGTCATCTGAGCAAAATTTTCAAATCCTCCAGAGAAATCGAATAACACGCCGTCAATACTGAATCCATCAGTGGTCTTCCGCTTGAAGTTCATGAATGCCTATATTTCATATAGTATTTCAATCAAACATGAACACTAATTTGGCTTAGAACAAAAGAACAGCTGAGAGAGAAGATTGTCTGACCTGAGGAGTATATTTAATGGCAGTCATGAAAACTTGGATTAAGCTGAAACGTATAGTGAATTGTGATAAAGTGAATAAGGGAAGATTAGATGAGATTTTTTAAACCAACAGAAAAAAAATGGTAGATATCTAAAGAATCTAATTACGCATCTTACTTAAATACAGAGATTAACCAAAGCCAGGATTAGGTTGGCAGAGCAATTAAGAAACAAATCCCAGCAATTAACCAAACAACAGCGATAATTCCAGTACTAATCTTAGAGATAGTCTGACCTCCACGCTGCCAAAATTTGAAAAAGTGGTAAGCATAACAAAATCAGTTTTCTTGACATTTAAGACAGAATAGCCTTACTTCGTAGGTTGCTATTTGGAACAAGAGAAATGCTACTAGTAGAACAGAATGAGTTGAGAAAGCAACATCATTTGCTGCAACGGGTATCATCTGCAACAACAACTCTAAAACTCGAACGGTTAATATCGAGTGAGTCTCACACCAATGGATGGTCCTGAAAATGACCCGAAATCTAAAGTTGGGAACACAAACCTGCTTGAAGCCGTACTTCTCCAAGTACTGCTTTTGGACTGTGGGGCTAAAGTAGAGTGTGGCATTGTATATGAGATACGACGAGTGCTTGGTCAAGTTCAGTACCGCGTAGTCAAAGTTCAACCCCACAACACTACACAAATGTCATAAACCAAAGTGAACAAACGAAAAAACATCAAGGAATTATTAAGGAGACCGGATATATACCTTTTCCGACGGAAATTCAAGATGATTTGTGGATAGAGAGCAGTAGCCCAAGAAACAAAAGCAATCCAACCCAGAACTTCGTATGCCATTTCCAGCGGAATCGAATTCCATGATGCCATTCCTTCCTTCTCTCTTTCCCGTTTCCAGTTCCCAACCGGGCTTGACAATATCAAGCTATAACTCCATCAGATTATATATAAGATGTTAAAAGACACAATATTCTGTTTTGGTCAGGTGGATGGCCCCGGTATTGTAATCACCACCTTCCAAAAATGGATTTAATAATATAAAAGCCATTTAACCACATTTTTTTATTTCACTAGATTATGTATTTTAATTACATGGTCAAATACTACTAATGATTGAAGGGTTGAAGCATATTATTGTAGTGAAGTCCTGCAATGATCAGCTCTGCTTCATGACTTGATGCATTTTAGTATTGCCTACCCGTATTATATTAATTAACACCAATATTTATTATAGAACATAGACTTCTTACAAAATTTTAGTCTTAAAAAATTGAATTAAAAGAATCTGGACACAAGATATATCAACTAAAGAATACAGAAAGTATCTCATAAACATGTCCTCCACCAAACATCAATCATGTACTTAGCCACAGAACTATTTATTTTAAGTACTAGACCATAGACTTCTTAACACATTACACTTTTAGAAAAAGAATATACAATTAAATAAACCTTGAGAAAAAAGATAGTATAACAACTAAAGAAAAAACAAAGCTATTACATTTACAAAGTTATAAACAATTCCCCTACTGTAAACCGACCGTCTATTAGGTATAACAGTAACATTTAATATACATAGACCGTAGACTTCATAACAAATTTCACTCTTATTTTTTTTTTTTTTTTAAAAAAGTATGTACAATTAAATGAACATTTGAGAAAAAAGAATAATATGAAAACTAAAGAATAATAAAGCATATAACAAATCACAATTCTCCAACCAAACACCAACACATGTTCTCCTTCTATTTGGTCCAATAGAAAAAAGGGACCCCATGTCACAAAAGCAACGTTATGTCATCATCATTATTAGGATCATTTATCTTCTTTGCTCAACTTTGCATTATTCGTATGGAATCTTGTTACCGGAAAATCAACCGCATGGATCGTCATTCTTGGCTCCATGTGGACTATTGTAATCACCAACACAATCCCCAACTTGATCTTCAATAAAGTTCTGTGCTTTAACCTTGCGTCTCGGAGCATGACTCTGTTTTTTCTTTTCTTAACCTCTTGAAAGAAAGATGGCATCCTTTCTTTTTTCCTTTTTTTTTTTTTTTTTTTACAATGATGACATAAAGTATATAGTTAAGAGATAGACAAAATACAAACAAATCTTCTGGTGCCAGAAAAAATAAAATCGAGTCGTTCGCAGCTTGATCGAGAGATGATAACTAGTGCCACGAAAGAGTTGGTACAAAGTTTGTACACACAATGGAATTGCTTTGAATTAATATAGTGATAAGAAATAGTACATAAAGTTCAAATCTTGTACAATTTTCAATGCTCCAAAACATAGGTTCTTTTCTTGTATATCCAACTTAAAAATCCAAAGCAAATGCTGAGGAGTTGGAGTAATTTTTACATTTGCAATTGGGCAAGTATGGCTTCACACGTTTTCTGACTCTGTCTCTGGGCCATCTAAAGACTTAACAAGTGATTGTTCTTCCTCGCCTGTTTCGGAAGGTTTCATTCCTCTCCGGGTAGGATACAGAAGGAAATGTTGACACATGAAAATAAGGTCAAATATTATAGTTACCTGCAATAGTGCACATAAAATTTTGTATCAGCAACATTTTTGACACAAATGAAAATCAAAAAGCTCAGTGGAAATAAAGAATGAGGATTGGTACTAAGGGAAGATTTAGATTTAGGACTACAATGGAAGCCATCGGCTAACTTTTTTTACTATGCACTCGTACTAATTCATAAGCATGATAAAATGTGATATGGGAATTTAATTTTTTTTTTTAAAAAAAAAAAAAAAAGCATATATGTTGCTAAACTAGTTCATTAGAATGTGCAACATTTCATACCATTGCTAGGAGTATCTTCCCAGTATTTCCATAGAAGTTCACCCAAGAATCTGGAAAAGGCCAAATATTCAAACTAAGTTAGCACTAAATCATGTATCAGGTGACAAATACCATTTAGTTGAGGGATAACGACGACGACCTTTGATCTATAGACTGTACAGTCATCTGAGCATAACTGGCAACTCCTCCGGAAAAATCTAGTGAAATAAGGCCGATACTGAATCCTTCAGTACTCTTCCGCTCGAAGTTCATGAATGCCTATATTTCATAAAGACTTTAAATGACACTTACATTGATAGTCTGATAGCTAGATGAAGTATATCATCTGAAAAGGAACAATAACCCTGTGAATCCCCAAGAAATTGCATACTCCATAATCTTTATAACTAAACGTCACAACTCAAAGATAGAGGCTTTGTCTGACCTGAGGTGTATATTTGATGATTGTCATAGAGACCGCGATGAAGCTGAATTATAATAAAATTTGTACCAAGTCAGAAGAAATCAACCACAGAGTTAAGAGCATACAAGGAGCAATAAATTTGAAATAAGATCTAGAAACTTATTATGTAAGCGAATAATGGTAATGAAAATTATGAGGAAAGTCTTAACTCTTTAAAAGTCTTAAATTGCTCTTTCAAATCAACAGAACTGAAGTAGATCAAGAGGAATACTAAATCATCTAAAATTCAAAACCTAACAGAGGAATATAATATATGCATATATATATATATATATATATAGAGAGAGAGAGAGAGAGAGAGAGAGAGAGAGGTTTAAACAAGGCTTCTTACTTAAATACAGAGGTTAACCATAGCCAGGAATGGGTTGGCAAAGCAATAAAGAAACATACACCAGAAGTTAACCACACAACAGAGACAATCCCATGACTGATCTTAGAGATTGTCTGATTTCCTTGCTGCATATAAAGCCATCAATCAAAAAAAAAAAAAAGAAAAAAAGAAAACTAAATTTCAAAAATGGGCAGTGCGTGACAAAACCACTGACTCATCAATGTAATCAAATGTATTGAGAAAGAGTACCCATACTTCATAACTTGCTATGGACTGAGAAAGCAACGTCACTTGCTGCTACTGGTATCATCTTCAACAACCAATAGCAGCAATAAACGAATACAAGAAGAAAGAAATTGCAGTGTGTTTGAGATTTTATATCTTGTTAAAAATATCCTTTTTGTAGTTGAAAATTATAATATTCCAGGTCGATATGCACATTGAGGATGGCAGAGAGAGCAGAGAGCCCTATCAAAATCATGACCCCGTTAGTGTTCAGTTGTATCGGATGAATCCCCTTCAGAGCGAAGAACTGGTAGATCAGGGGAGGAAGGGGAAACCCCAGTTATTCCAGGTGCCTCCTCCCCAAGACGATGGAGCCCTAGGGGACAGAAGGACGAAGGTACCAATCCGCTGGGCCCTCAACCCTTTATAAGGTAACTCTGCCGGGGAAGCAGAACTGCTTCCTCAACGAGCCCAACTCCGAATCCGCTACAAGGTAGAGCCTCTGATTCTGGTTCGGGGCCATTGTTCTGAATACAATCAAATGAGGGAAATGTTCTAGCAAAAGGAAGAATCGGAAACCCTAAGATTTTAGAAAACTAAAACACTTGGAGATTTTGGTAAAATAAGAAATGTGCGTGAATGCAGTTTTTATAGAGAGGGAGCCGAAAAGTCTTTCCTAGAGGGGAACGGTGCGAGGAAGACGGAAGCACTAGAATTTCAAAAATCTAAAAAAAATTGTGACACGAAATGGCGTGCACTAGCGTCGGTAATTGGGGAGAAATAATGGTAAGAGGCCACGTGTACCCCTCAAATTGGAGGACTGGAGACACGATTTCCCTACTTGATAGATGCGAATCCATCAAATAGGGAAATAGGGGCAGTTGTGGGCTCCCCGGGTAGGCTCAAAATCTCGCCCCCACCGGGTTCGAGCCATAGGGGACGGCGGAAAGCAGGTCACGACGATATAAGAGAAATCACAGTAATCACGGCCCGTGATCTCTAGAGTAAGTCATGATGAGAAAAAGTACTCGATCATGGGATTGAGAGCCAAAAAAAACTCCCAGTTCCAGGATTATATATACGAGTCTTGCTTCCCCCTCAAAAAAGAGAGATAAAAATAGACATATACAGAGAAAAACTTTATCTTTGCTACTCAGACTCAAAGATAAACAACTGACTTAAACATCGGAGAGTCTTTGTAGGTGGTCACCCCCGCCTCTCCGACCCGACCTGAAGTCAAAAGCACTCTGGGATAACAAGGATACGTAGACAGTTGGTAAATACAACATCAGCAGTTTAGAGATACGTGGACAGTTGGTAAGAATCACACCAACAGATACATTTTTATCGATTAAATAATCAGTAACCATGTGACCACTTTGCTCCAAATAAACTAGGGAAATTAGGTTAAATATGCATTATAAGAGGCATATTTTGGCACATATGTTTCCCTCAATAAAACTCTGAAAAATATGCATATACCCACCTGAAATGTCACTTCTGCCCTTTATAATTGGTTTATAATGTATATGTCGCTCTTCTCCTCTTTAACCAAGCTGTAGCTCCTTATTCCTCCCTCTATATCCTCACAATCTTTCATGTAATCTCATGCTTGAATTTATCACACTGTCTAAGGAGTTGAAATTCTAAGAGTAGAAAAGAAGAAAGGATAAAAGTTGAAAAAACAGAAAAAAGACGTGGCAGTAAGACGGAGGACGGAAATCCGCGAAATGGGTATGTAATTTATATGGGT
>JXTB01000359.1:376855-461783 GCA_002914805.1 Parasponia andersonii
ACTCATTTTTCTCAAGACAGATTTACGATCTTTGGCACGACGAGATTTCGTCTTCCTCGGTTAACGACGCGATGATTCTTGGCTCTTCAGAGAAGGAGACGAAAGAGAGAGTTGGAGAGAGAGAAAGAGAAATGAGGAGTTTAAGGGGCGAAGAGGCATATTTTCTCTTAGGTATTAGTAAGGGTATTTTCGTCCGTAAGCATATTTTTCAAATGTTTTTTAAATTGTGCATATGGGCCAAAATAAGGGTATTACGGAGCATATTTAACCTAATTCCCCAATAAACTACGGTTATATTCTAGCATCGATAATACTAAATTATTTAATAATCAGTAACTATGTATCTTTTGGATTTTGGTTGCCAACGAAAGAAGTGGTACCTGAATTGCATTAAATTATTTAATACAATGATTAGAAAATGGACACAATGTTCAAACAGTGTGCAAATTTTCAGTGCTCCAAAGGAGTATTGCTTTTCTATTTATAAATATACAACTCGATTAGAAGGGCACGCCTAAAGCAAATGATGAGAAATTGAACTAAGCTGAGCGTTAATTACTTTCGAACTCTGGGTGATCACAAGACTTAGTTAGTGGTTCCTTTTCCTTGGTGGTGTTAGCAGGGATCAGTTTTCTCCGGGGATGATACAAAAGGAAGCGTTGACACATCAAAATAAGGTCAAAGAATATACAAATCTGCAGTAGGACATTTTTCATGATCACAAAAAGACAAAATGTATCAGCGGCGTTATAGATAAATACAATTACACCAATATAAATGAATACTATGAAAAACTTGTGATGGAATATAATAGAGTGCTGATAGATACTAAATACTAATGGAATATGATCTGAGGCAACAAATAATTTGCGGGAATGTAAGAATATGATAACCTCTTTACCATAGATGCACTTCAACTACATTTCTATGCAAACGATACTTTCGCATTAAGGATTTTGTTGATGAGTGATTTGATCCGGAGGGTGAAATCAGACATTTTAAGGGAAATATTGGAGCTATAGATTGGAGTATTTTTTTTACTCAATATTTTTGTTTGTTTTGTATCACTTTAGTGTTATCACATAAGATTGTTAGAACATTGACACTATCACAAGGTTGAACTATACTAGTTTGCAACCTCGCTAGCTAGACAAGGTTGAATAATCTTGTGTATGATACGAAATACAGACCCGTGTCACGTAAAAGTGATGCGATGAGAACCTTGTAAATCCCAAACTATTGTTCTAACCAAGCATTCTCCTAAATCGCTATTCTAACCTTGCAAATATGTGAGTTAATAAACCTGCAGCTAGTGGCACCTAAATTACATATACATGGCTCTTCTTAGGGACCCCTATCTGATCAGTATCCAAGTTTCCTTTAACACTTATCCGATCAATCACTTAGGTTCACTTAACGACGGCTATAAAAGGGGTTCACCATGTTCAGCAGGGCGAAGAATGGGGGGTAATCACGATCATTAAATCAGAGTTTGAAGGACTCATCCAAACGTCACTTATCCACTCACACACGAGATTGGGCTTTTCTGTCCCTCTCTAATAGTCCTTATTTGATATCTCTTTAGAAATATATATAGTGGATAATCTAGCTTAATGTTACTATTTTACCTATTATAAATAAAAATAGACCCGAAACAGATTTCAATTTAACAGCCCCCATTTTTTGTTGTCAAATAGTTTCTACTTGATGATAAATTTCTCACTAATGAGTAATAAATTAAGGAAGCAACGGCACGAATCAGGAATCCTACTACATGCAAGTAAAAGAATATCAAAATGTGACATGAACCGAAATTTTCATTTAAAGACCTTAAAAGATGTATTTTGCTGAACTCATTTTAAAAACTTGGCAACATCCCCATACCAGGGCTAGCAGTATCTTCCCTGTATTTCCATAGAAGTTCTTCCAAGAATCTGTAAAAAGCCAAAAATTTTACAATGATTTACCAAAGTATGCCTCGGGTGGAAAATATAAAATTTTAATTAGTTTAGGAAGGGCAACAAACTTTGATCGAGAGACTGTACGGTCATCTGCGCACAATTCGCAATTCCTCCGGAAAAATCAAGTAAAATATTACCAATACTGAAACCATCAGTGCTTTTCCGCTTAAAGTTCATGAATACCTATATTTCATAAAATATACATTTCATCAGCACACTCATACTAATTTGCTAGTAATAGAGAATAAAATTTTATATATATTGAGCAACTACAGGCCTGTTGAATATTAAGCCTTAAAAGATAAATGAAAGAAGTTGGGATAATATCATAAATCATAATGGTGATTTTAACAGGATTTGATTCCTGCTTGATGCTGTATGAATGGGATTTATATGATAAAAGGGTATATTTTAGGGAAAAAAATTGACTAACCCACATGTCCTATAATAAAGTACAACTCAAAGAACGAAGCTTCTTACCTGAGGTGTATATTTGATGGATGCCAGAAAAACTTGGATTGAGCTGCAACAGAAAAAATTTTACGTAGTGAGTGAGTTAGTTAATCACAAATTGATTATTTGCATATCAAGGAACAACAATAAAACAATCAGAAACCGTGAAAGCGTATCTGTAGAAGTGAATAAGGAAATATTTTAAATTTTTTAAGGCCATGCATGTTTTTTTAAGCCAACAGAACTAAAATTTTGTACTCAAAGAAAGCATCTTACTTAAACACAGAGATCATCCAAAGCCAAGAATGAGTTGGCAAAGCAATGAAGAAGCAGACTCCAGCAGTTAAGTACACAACAGAGACGATTCCAAGTGTGATCTTAGAGACACTCTGACCTCCACGCTGCATTATGTAAAGCCATATCAACACAAGTTCAAATTAAAAAATTATTGATGCATTCTTAAACTCAATGAAATGAAATCAGATTCCTCAATGTACTTATATATGCGAGAGATATCGAATAACGTTACTTCATAGGTCGCAATTTGGAACAAGCCAAATAAATTTAACAGAACAATATGTGTTGAGAAAGCAACATCATTTGCTGCTACGGGTATCATCTGCAACATCAAATAGCACAATGTTTTAAAATAATGCTATATATTAATGTTAACAGAAGTTTTGTCAACAATGAATTTAGGAAATTACAAGATGTGGTTTGTGTGTGAGAATGGTTGACCAAACGAAACAAATAGAGAGACAAGAATTTTATAGTGATTTAGTCCCAAAAAAGATAAGTCTACGTCCATTGTTTTTTATTATTTTTACGGAGAATTATAAGATTTAATCTAAGTCTCAAAATAAGAGAAAGAGAGAATTACAATATATAGTGAAGTGATTATGAGATGACTATGAGATTAAGCCTCTTTATATAGACGAGAGTGACTCAATGTTTCATAATTATGAAAACAGAAAAAGACATAATCAGAAAATATAATTTCGGATAACAATACAAAATCAGATAACATCCTTAAATGGAATTGATTGTCTGATATTTATTCAGAAACTTGTTTCATTTTCTTACGGATTACTAATTTGGAAAATATTGATCTAGTTTTTTTTTTTTCAAATGGTTGCACATTATCGATACAGAATAAGCCGTACCATTGGTTGTTTCTAATATTCAACCTAGCGCATCCTTTTTAGTCATCGACTTTCCCTTCTTAACGTTGATTAATGTAAATTTAAGATCGCATAATAATTAACATTCAATATGCCTAATTGAGATTTAAACTTCTAGCCAGCCATATACATGTAATGTTTATAACACTTTTCGTTTCAATAAACGAATATTTTACCGTTAAAGAAATTGTAGGGTATTATTCTAATTAACCGTGAAGAGGCAACTACATTAATATTATTTTTTTCTCAGTAGCATTAAAATCAAATGGTGTATCTGCAAAGGTTTTTAATTTAATATCACGGGACAAAAATGTAAATACCGAAATGTGGGAACCAAAAATTTAAAAGCGGAAAAAAACGAAGTGAAAAAGATATGACAAACCTCCCCGTGACCGTACTTGTCGAAGTACTGCTTTTGGACAGCGGAACTGAAGTAGAGGGTGGCGTTGTATATGAGATAAAACGATTGCTTCGTTATGTTGAGTACCACAAAATCAAAGTTCCATCCCACAACGCTATACATAACAATTAAGCCCACAAACTGTTAGAGTAAACGAATAAAAGTCGATTAATTAATTAATTAATTAATTAATCAGATTAAACAAATTAGTTATCGTTATATATTTGTTTCACCTTTTTCGACGGAAATTCAAGATGACTTGTGGGTAGCCGGCAATAGTCCACGAAGCAAAAGCAATCCAACCAAGAACTTGGTATGTGATTTCCAGCGGAATCGAATTCCATGATGCCATTCCTTGATATCTTCTGTGTTTGGTTGATCATGTGGTTTGTGGATGCCCCCTCGTATAATCAATACGGTCCACACATATGAAACTTATAGTATTAACCACATTACACTTTACTTTTGTATTCATACAGTACAATATTACTTTTCAAGCACCCCCCCCCCCCCCCAAAAAAAAAAAATTGACAAATGTTATTGTGATGACTTTTCTAGATCCAAATAGTTGAAGTCCTATCTTCATGAGCTGCTGAGGAATTGAATTACTTGATCTCATTTTACTATTGCCTAATGCGTATAATATTTTGAATTAAGTAGCAAACAAGAAACATAACGTGAAAAACATCAACATTGATTACGTAGACCATAGACTTGACAAATTACACTCTTTAAAGGAAAAAATTTACACAATTGAAAGCGAGATATTAAAGGTTCGTTACTTTAGTTTATAGAATATTAGAACAATGCATCACATTTCTCCCACCATACACCAACCATCTTCTCCTTGTAACACAAGACCCACGTCAAAAAACCCCATTTTTTCTCCATCTATATCGACTGATGATCTTGTTTTGATAGGCTCAAAATCCTCCGTAGGATCGTCATTGTAATTGGCACAACTTGGACTATCATAATCATAGGCATCATCTCCGACTTCTTCTTCATCATCATTGTTATCATCCATATGGTGATTGGACAGTTGATCCAAAATCCGGGTGGCAGAAAACCCCGAAAAGTTTGACCCGGCTCATCCGTCCACGACTCGCCAGGTCAGCAACCTCTGCTTGGAAACGATGTCGTTTGATTTCAGCTTCCGGGTGCCTTTAGTCTTGTCCTTGGCCTTGCAAGCCGGGTGCAAGTGACAGCCATTGCACCGAGGCTGCCCGCACTTGCCCGTGAACTTGGAGTGATTGGTGGGCTTGGATGGCACCCGGGTGAACAACCCGGCCGTGGCAGGCGAATCGAACCGATTAACAAATCTGGTCTCAGGTCTCGGGTTCAATGGGGATGGTAGGATCTGATAAGTCCGGACCATCCCATTCTGGCGACCCTCTCTCTTCATGCTTGGCCAATTTGAGTTGTGAGCCTTGAGGAAATGGTTTTGAAGGGTTTGTTTATATAAAAGGTCTAGTTTTGGTCCTTGGAGGAAGATGCTTGGGAAGCAAGGTGTTTGACTTGGTAATGTCCGTGGGGACCAAGCCAAAACTTGAAAATAATAATAATAATACTTGACAGATCATCTTCATATAATAAATAAAGAAATATGTGTATAACAAAAAAAAAACACACACACACACACACACACACACCCCACTTCCTACAGGATTGGGAATGGCCAGTATAAACAGGAAAATATTGCTCATGGGTTTAATTTGACAAAATTTATATCGTTTCTTCGTTTGTGTGTGTGTAACTGCTGTTTTTCTTTGTCATAACTGATCATGAGGATGAGCATAATCGACCCTTGTGTTTTAGATCATATAACGTATAAAACAAGGCCTTAGATAATTCTATTTTGGTGTCTTTTCATTTATAGTCCTGTTATGAGTATCACGTTAGAAACTATAGATTTCAGAATTACATATAATCGGATGGACCAAAAGAAGGTATTACGTTGAACAACAATCAATAACCTAGATTATACATAACTCACAGGTCTTTCTCTTTTAAATGTTCTGCTCGCAACATCGGAAGAAATAAGTTGTCTGCAGCTAATTATAGCATGATCACCACATCTAAAGAAATGGTTTAAACACTTGAATTGCTTAAAATCAAAACAGCTACTAAACAAGTACAAATTGTTGACACCTCGTACAACTTTCAAAGCTTCAAATAGGATTTTTCTTTTCATGTATACAACCTAAAAAGTGAAAGTAGATCAAAAGAGTTGGATTAATTCTTATACTGACAGCGGACAGTGTGAACCATGCGCTTTGAATCGAGCTAAGCCTCGTACCGTCAAACGTTTTCTTCCGACTCTTTTTCATTAATAAGTGCCTCTTTTTCCTTGCTGATTTTGAGAGGGACCGGTCTCCGGTCAGGATATAGCAGGTAATGTTGAACCATGAAAAGAAGGTCAAAGAATATAGATATCTGCAAAATGTACATTTCATCACAGAAAATCACGTGTCAGCTGCATTGAGCTAAAAGTTCGAACATGAAAACAAAGATGAGTACCTTATAACTGGAAAGTGAACAGTGATAATAAATACCAAATGGATGATTATAAAGAATAAATAAAATATCGAATGGATGATTATAAAGAATAAATACACTTTGGAAGCAAGATAACTTCTTTACTCAGCACTTTCTACTGTATCCGTATGTGTATGATACTTTTGCTAGGATTTCATGTAGATGACCCACTAATATAAAACCATCACATGTAGTAATGAACAGTACTTGGTATTTTGTTCTAAAAAAAATATATCAAAAATCAAACCTAAAAGACAAACAAAGCAAGTTAAAGCAGGAAACAGAAATTTTAGTACATGTACTACAGCACAAGCATGAGCAAAATGTTGGTCTAAACTAATTTAAGAAATGGATAGCATACCAAAGATAGCAGTGTCTTCCCTATATTTCCATAAAAGTTCACCCAAGAATCTGAAAAGGAAAAAAATTAAAAATGCATTAGCACTGAGTTTATATCAAGTGGCAAGCACTATTTGGATAAGGAAAGATGACAAACTTTGATCTATAGATTGAACAGTCATCTGCGCATAGTTTGCAATGCCTCCCAAAAAATCAAGTAAGATATTGCCAATACTAAATCCATCAGTGCTCTTCCGATTGAAGTTCATGAATGCCTACATTTCATAAAATATTTTAATCATACATGGAACTATTTTGGTTTGCCATAAACGGTAAATTGTAGAAAAATGTGTAAATACTGAGTTGTCAGAGAAAATTAAGCATTTGAGATGAAAATGTCATCTCTCCACATTGAGAAAAGCAAGGAATTGCACAATCATAATGACAGACGAAACACAAAAGTAATATGATAATAAACCTCCTCTGCAGAAACCCCATATAAAATGAGTGCAGAAATACAAATAACTCATCTTCTACATGTTCTGTAGCTAAATGGTCATACTTTTTCACCTTAACAGGACTGATGCAAAATTGAACCCATATTTGAAAGTAGGGAAATGAATTTTCAAAGCATTGGGAAGCCTTTAAGTGAAGAAAAGGGGGAAGTCCTATCATCTCCCTCCCTCTCAAACACACAATTTGTTCATTTCATGTGAATCTCCCTAAAAGGAAAAGGCAAGTATCTCTATAAATACTGGCATAAAGCCTGTGAATGGAGGAAAATTTGCACACAACATATCTCTTATAACAAAGTGCAAATCAAATCATGAATCATCTCTGACCTGAGGTATATATTTGATGAGTGTCATAAAGACTTGGATTGAGCTGCAACCGCGGTGGATTTGTACGAAGTCAGAAAGTATTCAATGACAATAATATTTAGCAATCAGAATTTGAAAATCACAAAAGCGAGTCATGATAAAGTGAATAAGAGTAAAATATTTGGCTATGCTCGTTTAAGCCAAAACAGAACTGAAGCAAACAAATACTTAATCATCTAGATCTTCAACGTTTCTTGAATAGACCGAAGTGAACTGCTCTCACCAGTGGCCGGGAAATTTGAAACTCCAAATTCCCAGCAGATGAAAATGAAAGACAAATTAACAAATAGAAAAAGAATGAATCTTACTTAAATACGCCGATCAACCAAAGCCACGAATGGTTTGGCAAAGCAATGAAGAAACAAACTCCAGCAGCTAACCACACAACAGAGACAGTCCCAAGACTAATCTTAGACACGGTCTGACCTCCACGCTGAATTAAGGGCATCAAAGAGAGGTCGAACTCAAAACTGGTAAACACAATAACAAAGATCACTAAAAGGAGGTTCCTCAACCTATATTATATATAATCTTACTTCATAGATTGCAATTTGTAATAAGGTAATCGCGGTCAAGATAACAGCATGAGTTGAAAAAGCAACATCATTTGCTGCTACAGGTATCATCTGCAACAACAAATAACACAACCCAATTACTAAAATCTTTAAATATATATATATATATATGGAACAATTATAAGTCTTAACTTGATCTTGCAGACTAGTAAAAATTGAAAAGTGGGGGAACACAAACAAACCTCCCCGAAGCCATACTTCTCGAAATACTGTTTCTGGACAGCTGAACTAAAGTAAAGCGTGGCGTTGTAAATGAGATAGGAGGAGTGCTTTGTCAAGTTGAGTACCACGAAATCAAAGTTCAACCCCACAACGCTACGCGTAACCAAAAACCCAGAAACAAAATTCATCAGAATTAATCAAAATCAACGAAATTTTGAATTCACGGGAATCGAAAACTGACACTGCGTACCTCTTTCGTCGGAAATTCAAGATGACTTGTGGGTAGAAACTGATGGACCATGAGAAAAACGCAACCCAACCCAGAACTTCGTATGTTATTTCCAGCGGAATCGAATTCCATTCCGCCATATTCCTTCTCAGTCTCTTCTCCGATTCCGGCTTCCCACTCGGGCGGAGAAGAATCCCCCAATGAAAAACTCCCAAGCTTTGTTATTTTCAATATCTTAATATTGGGAACCCAGAAATTTTTAATCAGATTTTTGTAGGGGGCAATTTTAGGATAAAGTATGAAAGTGGGCTTTTCTTACAAGTTGCATCTGCACCGTTCATTCCCGGTTGGCCCTCTAATCCAGTGGATCACGTTCTGGCGTGGTCCACGTTGACCAAGTTTTTAGTTATTTGAATTTAAGGAAGATAATATTGTTGGAGAGGGGTTTGCAGGTAAATTTGGTTTGGGGTGTAGAAATGTCAGTTTCTCGGATATAGAAAGTTCACAACTTACAAGACACAGATTGTGAATGAAGGCCGAGTTCGGAGCCACATTCATTCGGTAACAATTCTAAATCATTGTCTTTATCTTCTTCTGCTGACTTCACCAACTTCATCGTATGTTTTCTCTGTTGATTACAGTGTTTTTTTTTTTTTTTTTTGGTTCTTTTTTTTCCTCCCTGAAACTATGGCTATAAATTATTGGTATAACGACTATTTTGACCGACTCATTTAGCACATAATTACGTTGAAAAAAAAATGCTTAGGGGACTTCAATTTCATGTGATATATAGTCCCACGTCTTTCTTAGGGACAAGTATTAGACTTCAAAATTATATTGTTACGTAGTAAAATTACTTAACACCAAATTTTTGAATCACCAAATTTTTGAATCCTTCAAATAAATTTGCTCATTTATATTAGCAAACTAAATACTTTTTATTAAACAAAAATTATCACTATCATATCATCTGTTTTAAGAAAGTGTGAAAAAAATCCTTATATTATTGAAAATTAAAAAAAATTAAAATTTATTTGAACTATTAGATCATTTATTACCTTTGACCAGTCAAAGATTTCAAAAAATTTTGTAAAAGTAATATTTTATCTTTTATTATATTAATTTAAGACATACACCACATTTGAAAATGAAGGAATAGATAATACATATGGTCAAAAAAAAAAAATTTCCCTCCACAGTTGCAGCACAAGTCTAAATAAGAAAAAAATAATAATTTTTAGAAATTTTTGTCACTTTCAAAATTTTCAAAAATTTTAGATTTTTTTCTAAATTTGTGCCATAACAATGGAGAGAAGAGTTTTTTTTTTTTTTTAAGATAAGAGGTTTTTTTCTTTTAAGATATTTTAGACCATGTGTATTTTCTCTCCTTTCATTTTTAAGTTTGGTATGTTTCTTAAAATAATATAATATGGGTAAAATATTAATTTTATTATTTTTTTGAAGCATTTGACTAGTCAAAGGTAGCAAATAATATAATAATTCAAATAAAAGATATTTATTTTGAATTTTTATACAAGGATTTTTTCACACTTTTTTAAAATAGAAGATATTGTAATGATAATTTTCGTTAAATAAAAGACTTATTTTGAATTTTCAAAAATATAAGATTTTTTTTCACATTTTTAAAACAAAAGGTATTTTAGTAATAATTTCCCTTTGTATTATCTTTTACCTAGAGCAGAAATTAGATATAGAAGTAAATAAATATATTTAGAAAAAAAAAGAAATAAATAAATATATTTAGAAAAAAAAAAGAAAAAAAAATAGAGCATTGTTTTTGAAAGCATCCAACTAATAATTTGGGTAAAAATGACCTTTTTAAGATTATTTTAAAAATGATTTTTTTAAGAATGTCACAATATCAATGACGAGTAAATAATAATTTTATATTAGTAATCATTTGCTACAATATTCATGACTATAAATATATAAATTTTGTGATTACTAAACTCTACTCCTAGAAGATTAGCTTATTTGGTTAGAAAAATCTCATCTTTCAATAGAGTCTGTTATTATAAAAGATTTCACTAATTTATAATAACAGATTCGTTTTTTATCCAAAAAAAAAAACTCTACTCCTCGTGACATTTCTATAAAAAAACTTTCTATAAAATGTTTTTAGAAGATTTTTCATTTTTAGGGAAAATAAGTCCTTTATTGAAACAAATCTTCCAAAACAGAGGAAGAAATACAAATAGGAAAAAAATCAATCCAAAACATATTAGTAGATTGATTAAAAGTAAGGTTAGCTAATTTATGGGTCACACATTTTTTGAACAAAGAATATAGTAACAAGAATCACAATTAGCTCTACTTAATAAAGACTGAACATCAGCTTAAAGAAGTGCATTATCTGCCAAAGAATGTAGGTCTTAATTGGTGACTTGGAAGCCTAACATAGTTCTAAAACGCAAACCTTCACGTATGCTAAGAAGCTCGACAGTTTCAGAGGAGAAAATACTCAGTTTTTGCTTATAGAGACAAGCTACCACTCCATTGCAGCCTTGAAAAACAGCTCTCAAACCTACCAAACCAATTTCATTTATGATCGAAGCATCAATATTCATTTTTAGACCATCGTGCGACAGAGCCTGCCATCTAGACGAGAGAGGGCACAATAAGCCTAATTCCTTCAAAACTCAATAACCCAATCTAGAACTCTCGCAAAAGAAGTCATTTTGACCCAAAAGCCTCCTAGTCAATTCCATTTTCCTTTTCATTTTATTGTTCAACATGGCTCAAAAGGCTTGAGCGAAGGTGTCCCGAGGAAAATGGACTTAAAATAGGAATAATTAGGGTCAAAATAGTTTTTTAAGGACTATTTTTCAAAATAATTTTTTGAGGATTATTAATTTGTCCTGATAACAAATATTTAGATTATATTAACCATATTTAAAATCTATAGCTAAAGATGTCACTGTAAGTCGGCCCACATTCCGATGAAGAAACATGGTACTGTGTGCGTCTAAGTCGGTAAAGGCTGGATTGTACCTTAGTAATAGACTTACAAACTCTATCTAGTACAGCCTACATTTTTATCGACCCACATTTAATTTTTCTATATATAATTTTAAATATATTTTTCAATTAAAATTTTAAAAAATATTAGTTAAATATTTTCATTTATATGCTTTTAATGTTATTTATTTACTAATTTTTGTTTATTTTTAATTTATTCAAATTTTAAAAGAATATGAATGTATTTTAAGCTCATATTTCATATTTTAAATTATAGAATAAAGACAAAATTATACTCACATTATAATTTATATTTGACCCACGTAAGCAAAAAATATAAGCTAAGTTGAGAGTCATGCTAATGCTAGATCCTTTAATAAGAATATATATTCAACTGGTCATCCGTCTCATACTTTAGATAGAACACATCTAGACACAATCCATACGGGCCTATCAAATATGTACAGGCCCGGTTTAAGTCTCTATTAGTCGCAAAATAATGTGACTACCGTTCTCTATTCAAAATATATATATATATATATATATATATATATATATAGGGCACCAATCCAGTGGGTATTTTTTTTTTACCTATAGATAGGTATCAATTTGGCCAATGAAAATTTAGCATGTATATTTTTTTATTGTAAAAAGTAAGAGAGAGAAAGAGCATTAATGATGCACGTCTTTTCATGCACTTTATTATAACTGTTGGCTAAAAAAAAATACCTACCCTTGGCTAAAAGAAAATATCTACCCATAGGTAAAGAAAAAAAATACCTATTCGATTAGCAACCATATATATATATATTATATATATATATATGTCTATGTATTCTCTTCTAACGTGGGCCTTGGGAACGGGCTGGGCTGGGCTGGCCCAAGATGATCCAGAATCAAAACTCGTCTTCGTCGAATACTCAAAGCCCTAGCAAAATCACAGAGCCAATTCAATTACAGAGAAACTCCAAGCAAAACCGGAGAACTCCGATAAATCAATATCAATGGCAAACCCACTGATGAACAGAACCCTGACATCGATCAGAAACCCTTCACTCCTCAAATCACTCTCATCATGGGCTCGTAGCTTCAACTCCGTCGCCGCCGCGGAGCGGCCCCAATCGGACGGCCCATCTTCGTCCTTCACGTTCTCATCCGACGGCCAAGAGCCCAGAAATGAAACAACGAGCAACGACGAAAGCATATACCTTAAGGCGCCGAGTTCGAATTCCAGGCGGGAGTCTGGATCGGCCTCGGTCACGATGCCGACCTCGTTCATGACTGGCTCTATAGTGGGGAAGAGGTTTTATAACCAGGTGACCACGAGGGAGGCCGATGACGGAAATGGATGGTCTGTGATGCTTGATTACCGGACCCTAAAGACACCTTCGAAGAGGCCCCTCAAGCTTCCTACTTTGTCTCTTGCTAAGGCCATAGCTGCCGAGTGGGAATACCAGGTGTGGTGCTTATATGGGTTTTGAACTCTTTGTAACTTACTCAAATGGGTGTCCTTGAAAATTGAAAATTGTTCCATTGTTATGCTCTTCTTCTTCTTCTTGCATTTCATGTCTGCATTGGGTTTTCTGGGTGTGTACAACTTCAATGTCGTTTTTCGGGTTTGTTATTTTCAGTTGAATTCAATGTTTTTCCTCGTTTATGCTAACTCGGATCATAGGGTTTGTGGAGAACTGAGTTTGCTTTGTTTCTTAATTATACATAGCATAATTGGGTTTATCTCAGATATTTATCTCCCTTGAGTTGTTTCCGACGAAACTTACGTCTTCATTAATTGGATTCGTGTTTGTGGAAACTTACTCAGTGTTTCATCTGCTTGGAGATAGTCTAATGAAGCTTTATCTATTTTAGCTAAGAGATGGGGTCAGACCTTTTACTATGCCTCTAATGAAGCTTGCTTGTACTGCTCTGGAAAGAGTTCCTCTCACGAGACCAAAGATTATAGGGCATTTGATGAGGAAATTTAATCAAGATTTAGTCTTCTGTCGTGCCCCGGAGGACAATAATCTGACTAGCGACGTTCATGGTACGTTGTTTCTTTATTTCTCTGCTTCATTGCATAATTTTCATGAGGCAGTTTGTCATTTTCAGAAAACGTTCAAACTGTATTCGGTTCCCATTTTAGGGGTTTTGACGATCATTTGGCTAGGTTTCTGAATTTACTAATTGAATTAGAAAGTGACCGCATTTGAGAACTTGTCTATTCATTATGCATCCATCTGGATATTACTTTCTTCTAAATGTTAATATGGATTTTCTTATGTTTTTTTTACTTAAATGAAAGAATCTTACTATAGTTAGCCGATTAACTCATAATGCCCTTAAAAACCTTTCGTAGATAAGCAAGTGGAGAAAATTGATCCTTTACTTGATTGGGTGGCTTCAGAATTTGGCTTTAAGCCTGTTGTGTACTCCAGTTTTTTTGGTGGAAAGCAGGAGGATGGTCTGGTAAAGGCCATAGAAAACCTGCTAAAGAATACAGATGACTGTGAATTGGCAGGCATTGATGCTATTGCTGCAGCAGCCCATTCTCTTGTGATTGCTATTGGAATATTTCGTGGGAAATTGCAAATTGAGGAAGCCATTGAGTTGATTAGACTTGAAGAAGATTTACAGGTTATCTTATGTTAGTTAGTCTTTAAAATGCCAAGCAAATACTTGAAACTATGTCTAGATTTTTTTTCTCCCGAAGGATCCCACTTTTGTGAGATCAACACTGGGTGATGGCCTTCGTTTTCTCGTGTCGTTGTTGAATAAAAAAGCAGCACTTATCTTTTTTATTATTTTTTTCCCAGGTGGACAAGTGGGGCCTTGTTGAAGGCGGTCATGATGTCGATATTGCTGATCTTAGGGTACAGATATCTTCAGCTGCTGTATTCCTTGGTCTTTCAAGGAGGATTTAATCTATGTATAGTTGCATATTTTCTGTACTCGAAGTTATGCATTCATCAACTTATCATCCTAGCTTTGAGAAAAATTTCTCGGTCTATGGTTGCTTTAGATCTGTAGAACTCTTCCCGCTTTGATGCTCTAAATTTTGTAGAATTTGTTGTTGATGGGATGATATCGATCAACTGATCCAATAATCAATCCTCAAGATTGACGGAGTTGAAATCTGTCATTTGTTATTTGAGAGTAGTCATTTGTTCAAGCATTTACATGTCCGATTGACTATGTTTGGATTCGTTAGAACATATGATTGCTGCATTTATTTTTCTTCGTCATCCTCAGTACTTTTTGTTGTTTTTTTTTTTTTTTTGGATATATAAATACTAAAGTACGGACACACATGAAGGTATGTTTTTACATAGATTTTGTATGACGCCATGGCTTTTTCATGGCTGAAAGCAGTTAGATATCTAAAAAGCCCTTCGGTTTTGGGCATATAAGTAAGCGGAAAGGACACCGAGTGATGTTAGGATTAAGAAACTTTAGGTGGTGAAGAAACTAGGTGATGTAAAATGGATGAATGACTCCGGATGTAAATTTCACAACATCAAGAACCAATCTTTTGTGGCTATATAGTTAGTAGCAACTCGTGACTAAAAAACTTGTTTTGTTACCATTGTCCAAGAGACTCCAAAGCTCCACCGATTAGTTTCTTATAGAACACTGGTCGTTTACCTAAACGGAGATATTATATTGCATGCTGAAAAGTTCAATTGGATATCGTCTGCAGGATAATATTGAAAAAGATCGTTATGATAAGTTGCAACCGTAAGTTTAGAAAAGCGAAGGTAATTTGTACAAAATTGAGTTTGTAATTCGTTTTTGAAGCATGTAGTCGAACGTACCTTAAGTCAGGGATCTTCACGACAGCATTGCACACAAAGTGGTGGCTGTTTCTTAATATCACAGTTGCAACAAGCTGTATCGCAATCGTTGTTGCACCCTACAGAAGAAGATTGTTCAATATCAAACTTTCGTCAAATTTTTGAACTTTTAGCCTAGTAATGTGAATGTCTTTTGACTTTTGGACAGCTTAATGGAATTCAACTTGTAAACCTGTTACAGTCACGTAACGAAATGGTTCGCGATCTTCGGGGATGAATGAAATGCGCCTGCTTGCTAGAACGAGATTGGTCCGAATCACAATAATCATGAGAACTAGAACACGAGCTGATGCAAACAGCTTCCTCATGTTGCAATGTTTAGCTTGGCAACTCGGTACATTTTTTCTTACAAGGCAGCAGTTTATTTATAGGGGGTTCCTGGTGGTTGAGGTTTAGGAAACAAGACAACCTAACCTATTTTGATATTCTCAAGATACATCTATTCTTTGCAAAGAACGAATTTATGCAAGGATCATCCTTTAACTGTGTGGACGCAAGATTCTATATTGAATTATGAACAATCATCAGAAATCGGTGACAGATTATATATTGTTGAATAAAAGTATGATTATCTCGTCAGTAAAGCTGGTGAGGAGCTAATGGGCCGATCTATAGAATCCTAGATATTTGTAACCAGTGCTAAGTAAAATTAATTATTTCCAAGGAATTAAGGTATGTAGACAAATGTACACAGAGAATAGTCAGAAATCTCATTTAGTAATTTTGAGCCTCCGCCTAGATTATGACCTACCTTTGTGTGTAATATCATGAAGTTCTTCCAACGCCAGCAACACGATTTTTCAAAATTTTGGAATAGCGAAAACCCGTATAGAGAAGAGCTAACACGAGATTATCACAGGCACAGCCCGAGACATAAGAGACCTCGGTTCTATTAACACTTATTTAAAAAACAAAGATAACATGCTCGAATGCTTCCTATAGTTCTACAAAAGGGATGGGAAGTACAAGAGCTGCTTGTATTATTATCTCAAACACAGTCGAAAAATCCTCAAGAAAATATCCCAGCTTAACGGATGAAATGTGCAAATCATCAAGCTTCACAAATACAAGAACTTAGGCCCCAGATCCCATCTCAAGCTTTTTGATGTTTTGAATCTGCTTTCCTGGGTTCAAGCCCTTAGGACAGGCTCGAGCACAATTCAATATGGTATGGCAGCGGTAGAGCTTGTATTCATCATTAATTGATTCCAATCGCTCATGTGTATACTCATCACGACTGTCCATAATCCACCTGCATGCACAACCACAAATAAGATTCCGCAACCCTATGAGAGCTATATGGAAATGCAAACATGAAACTAGAGTCATTGGCAACAGCCAAAAAGTACGGTAGAACAAAGATTAGTTTCGAGTTCACGGGTCAGGCAACGCCATCCTAAAAGTACAGTAGAACAAAGATAAGTTTCGAGTTCACAAGTCAGGCAATGCCATCAAGAAATTTCCCATTAAAGTTTGCACAGTAACTTCTCACCTATAATCAAGAGAGATTTCCCAATTTTTAAAAGCTCAAACCTTAATTATTTTCACTAACCAATACAACTTATGTAAGCTTAAACAAATTAATCTACCATTCTTACTCATTTCTCATTTCGTTGATTATCCAAGAGATTTTCAAAATGTCTGAAAAAACCAATTTACACAGACTTCCCATTCTGGCCCTCCTTTTCAGAGGGAGGGAAGTTGTTAGAAGCACACTTGAGACATAGTTTGATTGATATAAAAGCGGAGACACATAAGAGTGATATAAGCAGCATCCCTGAAGCTTAGTTTTGAATATTTCAAGCAACACAATTTTTCTTAGTCTGCTTCTAATTCATGCCTGGTGATCATAAGTGCAATGGTAGTATCTCAAGATCACAATACAAAATGTTGACTGGTGTCACCCCCGACGCAAGACAAAACTACCGCTATGCCCTATCAATATGAAGCAATCCATTCTCGAAAAGAGACAAAGACTCTGCCTTCAAACAAGCTTCAAAATAACAGAACTCTCCATTTCTGGATTTTTATAAAGGAATTCTAGCTCGAAAGCTGAGAGTAAGAAATACCAAAAAACAAAATAATAATAATAAATCCACCACGGCAAAGTATGCCTGGATGCAGAAAAGATACAGATAGACATCGAATTTCCGACAACATAGCAGAACCAATCTTGTAACATATTAATCCAGGAAAAATAAATCTTGATAAAAACTACTAAACAACATAAGAACTAAGTTCAACAAAACCAACCAAGTAATCATCACCATAACCAAAAATATACAGACCTAAAGCATACTTGTGATTATTCATTCTGCTCGATTGAGGGAAAAAAAATCTATAAGCGTTAAAAACAGCCTTTCCTCAACTTAAAAGTGAAAACTAAAAAAATAAAAGTACAACATAAAAATATCATATACGAAGAACATTCAAGTATACATGTCTTAAAGCTTAAAATGTTTAATTCCCATCAAATAACAAATGCCCATGACTTAAAATGAATAAGAAAGAAATAGGCAATTACCGATTGGCATGGAGCAAAGCGGCGGGTCCCAAATAAGACTCTGGGTTCCACCAGTAACTGGGGCAGGATGTACTGCAGCAGGCGCAGAGAATGCACTCGTACATCCCATCAAGCTTAGCCCTATCCTTCTTGCTCTGCAGAATCTCCTTGCCCGGAACAGGAGGCGGGCTCTTCCGCTTCAGCCACGGCTCAATGCTCTTGTATTGGTTATAGAAATTGGTCATATCCACCACCAAATCCTTAATCACATACATGTGCGGCAACGGCGTGATCATCGTGGACGGCCCAGATGGGATCTTCGTCAGGCACGCCAGCCCATTACAGCCGTCGATGTTCATCGCGCAGGACCCGCATATCCCCTCCCGGCAAGATCGCCGGAACGTCAGCGACGGGTCGATCTCGTTCTTGATCTTGATCAGAGCGTCGAGGACCATGGGCCCACACTCCTTGAGGTCGATCTTGTACTCCTGGAGCTCCGGCTTCGACGCCTTGTCCGGGTTCCATCGGTAGATTGAGAACGTTTTCAGGTCCGTACTGGCCCGGGCCTTGGGCTCCGCTTGCTGGGCCTCGGCCTCAGAAGCCAGCGCTCGCAAAGGAACGAACTTCGAAGCAGGTGAAGATGAAACCCTAACCCCGGTTATGGCTCTTCTCAGTACTCCGGTCGCCATTGCCGCCTTCGTTGGACGATAACGCAAAGTTTCAGGGACAAAAATGGAAGAGAAAGAAGGACGCTGCGAAACGATAGGTTGGGGGAGTTTGAGAAACAAAAGGACGAAAATGGGTTTATATATGGGGAGCACTCAAAGGTGACGTGAAAGGGTAGTTTAGTAATGTCAAAGGTTTTTTTTATGGTACTTATTTCGCTCGGTATTTTTGTATATCGAGTGCCGTGGATTGGTTGCATTCCCTGGAATTTCTTGATGACGTGGCGTACTTAGTGACCGTTGGTAAGAAATGAAACGTGGTTTACTATTGGATCAGTCATTGATTCTTTTTGCTCAAGGGATCAGTCATTGATTCTTGATTTTTAGACTAGTTACTCGTCTTTTTCGTCTACTTTTTTTACAAAGAGGCTTTGTTTTTTTGTTTTTGTTTCAAGTTTGGATTTAGAAAACACTTTTTTCGCTTCGTTGTTATTTTTAGTTTTTTAAAATAGTTAGCAAAAAAATAAGGAGTATGAAACGTTCGGTGAGTTCTTGTTTTTGTTAACAGATTTTAAAAGTTATTGTATAATCGTTAATTAAAATAGAATTTAGAAAGTAGTGTAAATGTTGTTTTTCAAACTTAATTTTGCTTTCATAATATAATTTATTTAAAATATTACTTTATAGCACACATAATTTATAGTTTACGAAACACTTAAATGTCATTTTTATACAACACAACAGTTTTGTAGATTAAATTTTAACCAACTGCTTAGACTTTTTTTCTCATAGTTGCAACGCAACACAATAATACCAAACTAGCCCTTTGTTAGCTTGTTTAGTTAACGGTTTTGAGATATGAAAATGATCAAATCGACCAAATACAATTGCTAAGAAATAGTGTTTAGTTTACTAAATACTTAAATGCTATTTTTATATAGCACAATAATTGTGTAGATTAAATTTTAACCAAATGCTTAAACTTTTTTTTTCATAACTGCAGCGCAACATAGCAATACCAAATTAGTCCTTTGTTAGTTGGTTTAGTTAATGATTTTGAGACATGAAAATGATCAAATGGACTGAATAGAATTACCAAGAAATGGTGAATTTTTTTTTATTTTTTTAAATTACTTTGTTATGACTTATATTATATGTCCTTTTTATAGCATTATATCTTAAACTTCTAATCTAAAACCCTTAAATTAAGACTAATACAATGAAGCACTATATGATGCTTAGTACCACATAATGTATCAGTATGTAACTGATTAATTATAATTAGACTCTAAATAAAGGTCTATATGGGATTTAACTTATTAATTAGAATAACATAAAGAGAAATTAATACATTATTATAATATTAGGCATGGTTAGTGCTCGATAGCATTACTCCTAAATTAAAGATAAAAGCTAGCATAATGAGTGAATATCTATACTACGTCACATTTTTACGCGTCAACATCTCATTATTGACCATTTATTGGGTATCATCACTTTTGTTTCAGGGATGACCATTTATCATGGCTTCTAGCAGATAATTTTCATTTTTTTTTTACTGATTGCTTGTTGTGGTTAGTAGTTCTCTCAACCAATATTGGGAATGAAAAATTATCACTGTTATAGTCTTGAAAAATCACACAAAAATTACACCTATCATAATGTACTTTCTTCGGACAACATCAATTTATACATAAAAATGTGTATATATTGTTGGAAAATTGATGTGTTACACTATTTTAATTAGCCATTTTGAGATAAATTTCTGAGTGAGACTTACTACATATTAGTGAAAGATCATTATTGATATTGTTGGTGGGGATTCTTACCAACTGTCCACGTGTCTCTGAACTGTTGATACTGTATCTATCACCTGTCCACTTATCCTCGCTATCTCAGAGTGCTTTTAACTTCAGGCTGGGTCGGAGAGATTGGGGTGACTACCTGCAAAGACTCTCCGATGCTTAAGTCAGATGTTTATCCTTGAGATTGAGTAACAAAGATCAAGTTTTTCTCTTGCTTAGAAATTTTTATCTATCTCTCTCTGTATGTGTATATGTTTCTCTGCCCTCAAGGGGACGTATGACTCATATATATAGTCCTGGAACTGAGAACATTCTAGTTCTCAATCCCAGGATCGAGTACCTTTTTTCATCATGACTTACTCCAGAAATCACGAGCTGTGGTTACCGTAATTTCCTTTGCATCGTCGTGACCTGCTTTCTGCCGTCCCCTATGGCTCGAGCCCGGTGGGCGCGAGACTTTGACAAGCCACCGTCCTGTCAGGACAGTTTGCCCAATGCGCACACCTACCCAGGATTGCATTAAATGCCATGTCTGGGTCTGGAGTAGTGTCCTGCCTCCAATGATCTTCTGGTAGAAGACCCTCGAGACTCCTGACCCCCAACTGTCGAGGTAAGAATTAGACTGGGCCGAACCCGTCCAAGGTCTGGGATGGATTCGGCCCAAGCCTCTGACTACCCACGGGCCCATACAGTATCACGTGCAACTTGTGTGGCTTTTTAGTGGTCATTCTGGACACGTGTTGGACAGTGTGCTCCCTGTGACCTGTTCCACCATTTAATCGTCCACGTGGTACATGATCTAAGAACGAGCCCCACAATTGCCCACATTTCCCTATTTGATGGATTCGCATCCATCAAGTAGGGAAATCGTGCATCCGGTCCGCCAATTCGAAGGGTACACGTGGCTCATTACTGTCATTTTTCCCTAATTACTGACAGCGGTGCACGCTAACCCGTGTCACGATTTTTTCAAATTTTGAAATTCTAGTACTTCCATCTTTCTTGCACTATTCTCCTCCAAGGAAGACTTTTCAGCACCCCCTCTATAAAATCCGTGCTTGGGCTCATTTCTTACTTTACCAAAATTTCTAAGTATTCCAACTTTCTCAAATCTTAGGATTTCTGAATCTTCCATTTTCTAGAACCTTTTGCTCTCTTTGATCGCATCCAAGATAATGGCTCCGAACCAGAGTCAGAAGCTCCGTCCCGTCGCGGATTCTGAGTTGGGCTCATTAAGAAGGTAGCTCTGCTTCTCTAGCGGAGTCACTTTACAAAGGGTTGAGGGCCTGGCAGACTAGTACCTTCACCCCTCTGTCCCCGAAGGCTCCATCGTCTTGGGGAGGAGGCACCTGGAATGGCTGCGGTTTTCCCTTCCTCTCCTGGTCCACCAATTCTTCAACCTGATGGAGATTCACCCGATGCAACTAAATGCTAACGGGATCATGATCCTGATGGGGCTCTATGCTCTGTCAGTCCTCCTCAATGTGTATATCGACCTGGAGGTGGTCTTTTATACCTACATGCTCACCCTTATCTCCAAAAGGAGCTTTTACTCTACGTTTTTTGGGGCTTGCTGAGGTTGGACAAGCAATGAGATTCCCACTCCAAGCTGTACGCCGTCGGAGGGGCGTGGTGCTCTCCATGGGTGAACGGAGAGCATTTCCAAATTCCCCTATTTTTTCTACAAAGTAAGTACTGAGTCGTGATTTTTGGGTTTGCGTGCACTTTGTCTATTTTTACTCATAATATTTTGTCTCGTGCAGCCTCTGTAGAGGAAAGCAGGTTCGAGCCGCGGCTGTCGGTGGAGCAGCTTAAGAAGCTAGAGGGAGTCATCGTCTTTGGGTCCTCCGGGGATTGCCGACACATTCAAGCCGTTCTGAATCCCCAGGTGATGAACACGATGCCGGGGATAGTTTCATATCTCCTCTTTCTGCTGGACACGTGGGTCATCACCAAATACCTTCGGAGCCAGCTTGACGCCTCAGCTCTGAACCGATTCCACTGGAATGAGCAGAATCGCATTGCCATGGTGGGTCATCAAGTTATGGCCTCGAGCCAACTAGCAGGTCCCAATGACTTGGTGGCGCCGACCAGTCACGAGCTCGAAGAGGTGATGAAGCTTGTGACTGAGGATGCATCAGGTTCCGACGAGAGGAAGCCGTTGCCCCTAAGAGGGTTAAGGGTGAGTTCATTTTGTGCCCTAGGGCTCCGTCGATCAGGTCATGGCTACATTTTAATCACGTTGCTTGCTTTTAAAGGTTTGGACGCAAGCCCTTCAGTAGATCCCTCTCTAGTCAAGGGGAGTACTGTTGCACACAGAGCCCGATCCAAGGTCCCCGCTGGTCGGTGTCTGGTGGTGTCCTCTGAGCACGAGGCCGGGGGGTAGGGAGTTGTCACTGTTGGTGTTTATCGGAATAAATTTCTGGAAAATATTTTCGTAAAATTATTTTCAAGAATACCATAGTTTTGTAAAATCAAGAAACGCAGCAGAATCGATCGTATAAAATTTTTCTTTTTACAAAACGTTTTAGATCGTGATCTAACATGAATTAACTCTTGATCTAGACAAGAACAATACTTGGATTCACTCCACAACCTTCTCGTCTTCCTTCTATTCTCGAAAGCTGTTTGATTGATCTGGTGAGTGGTCACCTTCTTGATTCCCAACAAAGAGATCCGTAGATGAACAAGAAGACAATCTTCTCGAACCGATTTCTCTGAGATGGCCGAAACACCAAGGACAGTGAATCCCTAGTGGTGGCCGATTTTCTCTGCTCTCTCTCTCTCTCTCTGTTTTCGTGTGACACTCTCTTCTCTAGGAGTGTTTCACGTGTAACACTTGTATCTAGTTGTTAGAGAACTTTTCTCTTAAATATAGAGAGATTAGTAAACCCTAATGGGCTTATTGGTCTTGTTGGGCTCAACTGATTATCAAATGACTATTGGACTTTAATTTGAGCTAGACAGGGGACCAAATAGATCCATAAAGCCCAAGCTCCAATGAACCATATACCCATATCATAATTAACTCTTAATTATGGTTAGGCCTTATCCATTAATATTGGGGCACACCACTATAGGCCCAATATTGAACTCTTGGACTAAATGTCATTTATTTTCTGTAAAGTTTATTAATAATTAATTAGCTTGATCTATTTAGCATATACTATACCTGTAGACATACTCCCAATACAATGCCATACTAGTAGGGTGAAATTACTGTATTACCCCTCTAGTATATATTTACCTTTGAGTTACCATTTTTCATCTAATAGATAATAGTTGACTATAGTGTTTGTATTTGCTCATACCAACACAGTCAAATTCACATAGTGAATACCGGGGCCCTAGTTTATATTATCCAAGTACTTGAAAAAACTCAAAGTGACATCATATACAAGGTATCCATCATGAAAAACATTCTACAAATTTCATATACCTTATCTTCCAAGATACCGGAGTTCGAACCATAAATCAGAACTAGTCCTTTAGTAACTCAAAAAGACAAAACACATGAAAGTAAGTTCGTTAATCATTAGGATTAAGGTCTTCTACAATAGTGCTAGATTAGTAAAATTAGAAATTTGAGTTACGACACTTAACCTCAAAATTCTAATTCACTAGGTTCTGTTCGATGCTGTTATAACTTTCTTATGATACACTCGTGTTTCTATCCGAAGACTTACTTCGATAATTAAAGACTTCATTAATTAAATAGACAACACTATATTCTATGGTAAAGTAAAGTATTCCATCTTCAATATGCAGAATGCGAACAATTTAATTTAGACATAATGAAATAAAGAGTATAATACCTCCCACATATGAACTCATCATACGAATAATTCTTTATTACTCATTTCATGTCTTGGAATCTTTTAGATGTTTGCATAAGATAAATATACACATCACATGTATATCAATAGGACATAAAAGAAATAGAAATTCAAAGCTAAGGCGCTTCCTGAGGAGGGTCTTATCACTCAACTCTTCCCCATCCTGTAGGTATTCCTTGAAGGTCGGTGGCAAGGTTTTGTTGCGCGGCCTGTTGCCCTTCATATGTCCTCTCGGGTCATCGGTGAGCGACGTGATCCCCGTAATACGATTTTTGATGAGGTCTGCTGGCAAGTATTTTATTGCGCAGCTTATCCCTCTTCGTACGTTTTCTCAGGCCATCGGCAAGAATTTTATTGCGTGATGTGATTCCCATAGTACGATTGTTATTGAGGTCTACTGGCAAGCATTTTATTACGCAGTTCATTCCTCTTCGTACGTTTTCTCGGGCCATCGGCAAGCATTTTATTGCGAGATGTAATTCCCATAGTACGATCGTTATTGAGGTCTGCTGGTAAGCATTTTATTACATAGCTCATTCCTCTTCATACGTTTTCTCAGGCCATCGGCAAGTATTTTATTGCGCAATATGATTCCCATAGTATGATCGTTATTGAGGTCTGCTGGCAAACATTTATTGCACAGCTCATTCCTCTTCGTACGTTTTCTCGGGCAATCGACAAGCATTTTATTACGCGATGTGATTCCCATAGTACGATTATTATTGAGGTCTGCTGGTAATAATTTTATTGCGCAGCTTATTCCTCTTCGTACGATTTTTAGGGCCATCGGCAAGTATTTTATTGCGCGATATGATTCCCATAGTACGATCTTTATTTGCGCGAATAGTTCGTGGGGTCTGGCACTGAGGGCAGACCCTTTTACATAGCAATCCAATGGATAAGTCCGTGTAGCAGATATCTTTACCTGTTTTGGAATTAAGCTATTTAATAATACAAACATTTACATGTGTCTCATACGTGGTATTTTTTCAAGTGTTGGGCATTCCACGTGTTAGGTAGGCTCTTCCCAATCTTGAGTTCTTTCAGGACATACGCACCATTGTCAAGCGCCTTGATCACCTCGTAGGGCCTGACCCAGTTAGAGTCTAGGTTCGAGGAGTTTCCTGCTCTGACATTCAAGATCCAATCTTCAGCGTTAAACTGACGAGTGCTAACCTTTTTTGCATAGTAAGACCTGGCTTGCTAGTAGTACGATGCCAGATGGACCAGAGCCATGTCCCTTGTTTCTTCCAGAAGGTTTATGTTGCGGCTTTGCTGCTACTCGTTCAGTGAGGCATCTCTTACCACTTCGGAGCGAAGGATCGGGATGCCAATCTCTGTCGGGATCACAGCCTCTGATCCGTAGACCATGGCGAACGGTGTTCTTCCCATTGATCTCTGCTTCGTGGTTCGATGGGCCCACACGACGGCCGGTAGCTCTTCTAACCACCTTCCTTTAGCCTCCTGTAAGTTCTTTTTAATATTGCTGAATATGGCCTTGTTTGTTGCCTCTGCTTGGCCATTCCCCTAAGAGTAGTTTACGGATAAGAAGCTGAGCTTTATATCATATAAATCACACAGCTCCTTAAGATTGGCATTCTGGAACTGCATGCCATAATCAGCGTGTATCTCTTTTATGATTCCGTATCGGCAGATAATGTTTTTCCAAATGAAGTAAATTATGTCTGCCTTATTAACGGTTATGTAGGCTTCAGTTTCTACCCATTTGGTGATATAGTCAGTGGCCAGCAAGACATACCTTCTTCCCCTTAAACTTTTGGGGAGCTCTCAGACGATGTCCAGACCCCACTTAGCGAATGGCTAAGGAGTTATGTTTGAATGGAGCTCTTCCGTGGGTTGGCATTTCAGGGGGGCAAACCTCTGGCACTTATCACATTTCTTGATAAACTGAGCCACCTCGGTCATCATGTAGGGCCAAAAGTATCCAGCCGTTAAGGCCTTGTGGGCGAGGCTACGCCCACCAGAGTGGTTGCCATAAGCTCCCTCATGGATTTCCTCCATTAGTTTCTGCGCCTCTATGGGACCTACGCACCGCAGCATTGGTCTCATCATCGACCTCCTATACAATCGGCCCCCCACTATCGAGTATCAGGCAGGCTTCAGTCTGATCGACCTCGCTTTTTGGGAGTCTATGAGCAGGTTTCCTGACACTAGATATTAGGTGATGGGTCTCATCTAGTCTTTGTCTTCAGAGTCAGTCGCGAACACGTGGCATGCGGGGGTCTACAAAGGGTCTCTCGTGTTTTAGTCCTCTAGGAGAATCTCCGTGTGTTCGGTCATCCCCCCGATCGACGCGCTTCTAGCTAGTTCGTCGGCCTTTTGGTTCATCTCCTTGGGTATCTGTTCGATATCAAAGCTGCTAAAGTGGGCTTTTGGCCCCATTACCCTGGAGAAGTACCTGTGTAATTTTGGCTCTTTTACTTCGAAGTCTCCCCTGACCTGACCCACGATCAGTTGCGAGTCAGTCCTTACTGCAATATTCTCTACTCCGAAGTGCAGAGCCAGCTCAAGGCCTTGCAGTAGTGCCTCATACTCTACCTCATTATTCGTTGCCTGGAAACTAAGCCTCAAAAATTTCTCTACCCTGAGTCTTACTGGGGTCTGCGGGATTATTCCGATACCTGACCCCGAGGCGTTTGTGGATCCGTCAGTATACAGAGTCCAGGTTGAAAGGATATGAGCCGAAGAAGTCTGAAGCAGGTTGCGTGGCTCACCGAAAGACTGGATTTCCACTAGGAAGTCTGCCATGACTTGCCCTTTTTTTGCCACTTGAGGCCGATACTCGATGTCGTATATCCCTAGCTCAATGGCCTATTTGGTCAATCGTCCTGATAGGTCCGGTTTGGCTAAGATTTGCCGGATGGGAAAATCCGTATACACTGTAATCGAGTGTGCCTCGAAATACTGCCTTAGTCTTTTCTTAACATTGACCAAAGCAAGAACCAGTTTCTCTGCCATATTGCATCACATCTCAGAGTCCAGGAGCATGTGGCTTGCGTAAAACACCGACTTCTGCTTGCTGTTTTCCTCGACGAATAGTACGGCACTGATCGCTACTTTGGACACTGCCAAATAAGCATACAAGCACTACCCCTATGTTGGGGAAGCCAGGATAGGTGGGTGATTCCCCAGGATAGGTGGGTGACTTAAATACAGTTTGAGCTCTGTCAGTGCCTTGTCCTACTCCTCTCCCCAGACGATTATGGAGCTTTTCTTTATGCATTGGAAGAAAGGTTTACATCGGTCAGACATTTTGGAGACGAACCGGCTGAGTACAGCTATCTTTCCGGTTAGACGCTGGACCTCCCGAATGGTTGAGGGTCTTTGTACATCTGTGAATAAGGATAACTGGGTCGGGCTGGCCTTAATGCCTCTTCTGCTCATGATGTTCCCCAGGAACTGGCCGGAGGACACCCCGAATGCGCATTTCTTAGGGTTCAGACACATTCGGTAGTCCTTCAAAATCTGGAAACATTCGTCCAGATGCCCCAGATAGTTCGAAGCTTCTTTACTTTTCATAACTATGTCGTCGATATAAACCTCCATTGTCTTCTGCTAGGAAAACATTTTGTTCATGAGTCTCTGATAGGTCGCCCCCACGTTCTTCAAGCCAAATGGCATTCGTTTGTAACAATATAGACCTCTCTCCGTAATGAACACCGTGTGGATCTGGTTTTCCTCATATAAGGGGATCTGGTTGTATCCAGAGTAAGCATCTAGGAAGCTCATCCGATCGAATCTCATCATCGCATCGATAATTTGATCGATCTTCGGCAGGGAAAAGCTGTCTTTCGGGCAAGCCTTGTTCAAATTGGTGAAATCTATGTAGGTCCGGTCATCGCCATTTTTCTTCTTTACCACCACCGGGTTAGAGACCCAGCATGGGTATACGTACTCTATGATTAGGCCGTTCTCCAGTAGTATCTCGACCTCCTTGTTGATCGCCCTATTTTTCTCCGGCGCAAACCTTCGGGGTTTCTGTCTGATCGGGGGAAAGTTAGGGTCTGTGTTCAGTCGGTGGTAGGCATGCGCGGGGTCTATTCCGGGCATGTCGTCGTGGGACCACGCGAAGACGTCCTCTTTCCGCCTAAGGAATTCCAACAGCTCGCTCTTTTCCTCTTCGGGTAGCAGGGCCCTGATCAAGACTACTTTTCTCAGTTCTACTTCTTTCAAAGGGACCACCACTAGTTCCTCAATCGTGGTTTCTGGCCCATCAAACTCCTCTTCGATCCGCTTTATGTATGTTAGCAGGCAGTCCTTTGATTGCTATCTGTCCCCTATCGAGACGTTTGCGCTCGCATCGGCTCCCCTCAAGACTATTGAAAAACATTTCCTCGCGGAGGTCTGGTCTCCTTTAATGTCTATCGTGTAAGTACTATCCTTCGATTGACATCTTAAGACCTGGTGGAAGGTGGAGGCGTCCCCATGCATGGCGTAGATCCACCCTCTCCCCATGATGACGTTGAAGCAGAACTGGCAATCGATGATGATGAAATCTACGTCCAGGCACCTCTCCGCAGCACAGACCTTCAGAGTCATGATGCCAAAAGGGCTGACCTTAGTACTGTTGAAGGCGAACAGTGGCTGACAGGTCGGCCTGAGCGTGCTCTGATTCAGGCCTATGTTCTCGAACGTGCTAAGGAACAGGACGTCGATACTACTCCCGTCGTCGACCAGGACCTTTCTGACCAATGCGGAGTCGATCTGCCGCTTAATTACTAGGGGGTCATCATGAGGTAGGCGCACCGTGGCCAAATCTTACTGGGTAAAGGCGATGGGGGCAGCTGAGGTGTAGCTCTCTCCCATCGTTAGGTGGTTCACAGAATGCCCCATGCCCCTTAGGCGCTTCACCCTTTCTTCGGTTATTTTCTGGCATTTTTCCTTCTCCTCCTGACTCTGGGTCAGCTCTGGTCTACCTATGATCGTCGTCACTATCCTCAGAGCCTGCTCCCTTGACCCGAAGGCTTGGGTCTGCTTTCTTTTTTCGGGCCCGGCGACGTCCTCCTTGGATTGGCTTCCGTGTGTCTTCATGTACTGCTTCAACTTGTCGGCTTGGATCGCCATCATCACCTGTGCGTAAAGGCTACGACAGTTAATGGTATCATGCCTGTAATCTTTGTAAAATTGGCAGTACATGCTCCTGTTCTTCATGTGCTCAGGAATATCGGACTTGGGTGGATCTTTGAAAATTCTCATGTCTCTATTCTGGAAGTAGATCGCAACGATCGGCGTGTTGAGCTCGTACTTCGACAAAAGGTCCTTAAATGTCTTTCTCCTCTTGCTGCTTTCTTGACCAGCTTGGGTTGGGGCTCCCTGCTTCAGAGCTGGTCCTTGGGCCAGCACAGGCCTCTTTATTCTTTGCGGGGCCAGGGTTTGTGCCAATGTTGTTGTTATTGCGGCGGAGGCCTTAGGCACTTTCTGGTAGCTTTCTAGCACCCTAAATACCCCTTCTAATTTTGCCCGGATGTCTGTCATGTCGTATGGCAAATTCAAGAGTAGATGGTCTGATAGCATCGACCTTAGCTGCAGGCCTCTGACAAACGAACTCGAGACTTAGGTTGAGTTGGCGTTGTGCACTAAGGACATCACCTCCAGGAAACGCGGAAAATATTCCCTTGGAGACTCGTTCGCAGATTGCTCTAACCAGTTGAAGTCTCGCATGGTTTTCTACTGCCTCGGATGCCCGCGTATTGTTTTAAGAAAAGTTTGCAAAAATCTTCGAACCCGTTTATAGACTTCTCCAGGAGTTGCCTAAACCACAACAGGGTTGGCCCCGCCAGGGTGATGGAGAAAACTTTATAGGTCACAGCCTCATCCTTAGTCTCTAGGACCATCTTCTATTGAAAATGGTATATGTGGTCGAGGGGGTCAGTTTTTCCCTCGAACGGTCTGAAGGTCAGGGTCGTGAAGTTCTTCGGCTTGGGCTCTAATTGGATCCAATCGGCAAAGACTGTCCGGTTGATCTCTCGCACGGTCTATTCTGCTAGAACATCAGGGGTCTGGCAGTGATGGGCCCCGAGCCTCTTACTCAGCTCCATCATTATCTCTTGTTTCCAGTTGGGAAGCACACCTTCTAGGCTCTCTTGATGTCTTCTTTCCACCGTTGCTCCCGCCTAGAAAGGCCTTGTCTGGCTTTGTCATTCTCCCTGCATTCGCGATCTAGATGGGGCGGGGACTTCCCTCGATAGTTGACCCCTAGATTCTTGTTGGACCTCCTCGTCGAAGTCTTCCCTTCGCCCGCTCCTGGCTTCGCTTGCCAATAACCCTTCAAGGTGGGTGTTATCTCTATGAATTTCTGCGACTTCATCTTTTAAGCCCAGAACAGCCTTGTGGGCTATCTCTGCCTTCTGTTTACTTTTGCCAAGGCAGTTTGCATTTGGTCCAGCTTTTACTCCAGACCTGGTCGCGCTTCCTGGAAGCTTCCTTCGGCGTCGGGTCGTGTGCTCCTGGTTGTCATTCTTGGGAGTACCATCCAATGTCGTATAGCTTTTTTGTTCGGGGAGAGCACGGTCGTGAGACTCTTACCCTTTCTCTCGCGCTTAATGTTCCCACAAACAGCACCAAACTGTTGGTGACGATTCTTACCAGCTGTCCACGTGTCTCTGAACTACTGATACTGTATCTACCAACTGTCCACGTATCCTTGCTATCCCAGAGTACTTTTGACTTTAGGCCGGGTCGGAGAGGCGAGGGTGGCCACTTACAAAGACTCTCTGATGCTTAAGTCAGATGTTTATCCCTGAGATTGAGTAGAAAAGATCAATTTTTCTCTTGCTTATAAATTTTTATCTATCTCTCTCTGTATATGTATATGCCTTTCTGTCCTCAGGGGGACGCATGGCTTATATATATAGTCCTAGAACTGAGAACCTTCTGGCTCTCAATCCCAAGATCGAGTACCTTTTTTCATCATGACTTACTCCAGAAATCACGGGCCGTGGTTACTTTAATTTCTTTTGCATCGTTGTGACCTGCTTTTCGCCGTCCCCTATGGCTCGAGCCCGGCGGGGGCGAGACTTTGATAAGTCGCCAACCTGTCAGGACGGTTTGCCCAATACGCACACCTACCCAGGATTGTATTAAATGTCATGTCTAGGTCTGGAACAGTGCACTGCTTCCAATGATCTTCTGATAGAAAACATGTGTAATAACCAATTTTCAAGGGTCATTTAATCTCTAAAACTACCAAAAATATTTGGTTTTATTAGAAATCTGTCATAAATATTTTTGATATTATGATTAGATTTTATGGTTGACTCTCACCCTGATGACTATAAACATAAGTTAATTGGTAATTGTGAGAGTCTAGAGTGATCAACTTTACGGTCTTTTGGTGTGGTTGAGCTCTCTAGTACAATTTTGTGAGGAGTCGTAACTATGTTAAGGAAATTGTATGAAACACAAGATTCAGTTTGATTTCTTTAAACTACTTTATTATTTTGATAACTATCGTAATTATTATTATCCTAATCGTAGTTAATTAATTGTGATTTATTTTGCTACATCATTATTTGTTATAATATTATTATTTTTATAACATTTATATTTCTAGATTTCTTATTATTTGCGATATTTTTTTAACATATATATATATATCCTACTTAATTACTTAATAATGGCAATTGGTTTTGTGTGACTTAAGGACCGACGAGGAAAAAAAAAAAAAGAAGGGGTTAAGGAAATAGACTAATTTTATGAGTTAGGCAACTAACTTACGTTTTCCTTATCCACAATGGTAGTTAAAAAATATTTAAGTGAAAATCAAATGTGTACTTCTTGTACTTTTGGCAAAAATAATACCAAATTTAGAGAGCTTGGATTCTAGATTTGCGGCTTTGTTATGCTAAACTAAAAGAGAAAAGAGTTAGTACAAGAAGTTAAATAATCAAAGGAAGCTTAAGACTCATGATTTTGAAGCCAAGCAGCCATCTGAACCCTATCCACTGGCCCATTATCTTCATCCATCACAGCTTTGACTATCTCTTGATCCATCTAATTCTTACTACTAAAAGACATTTTTTCCTTCTAATCCTTTTTTGGTTGTCAATCAAGTTCAAAATAATCAACTAATCAAGTAATGTAAATGGAATTGGCCAAGTGAAATCTAACACAATTTATATATGCGTGGTGCAGATGGCTCAAACTGTATATACTTCTCCCTTGGCCAATTCCATAAACATTACTTCATTAATTGGAGGAGCAGGAAGCTGATTGCTCTGATATATATATACATATATATATATATATATATATANTATACATATATATATATATATATATTGGTTGCCAAGTATTTTTTTTCTTTACCTATGGCTAGGTATTTTTTTTTTAGCCGTTAGATCACCATCTAATGGTGATCCAATGGTTATAATGAAGTGCATGAAAAGACGTGCATCATTAATGTTCTTTTTCTCTCTTATTTTTTACAATAAAAAAATGTGCATGCTAAATTTTCATTAGCCAAATTGATAGCTATGCATAGGTAAAAAAAAAAATACCTACTAGATTGGTGCCCTATATGGTTGCCAATCCAGTATAGGTATCAATTTGACTAATAAAAATTTAGCATGCACATTTTTTTTTATTGTAAAAAATAAGAGAACATGTCTTTTCATGCATCATTGGATCACCATTCTAATGACTAAAAAAAAAATACCTACCCATAAGTAAAAAAAAAATATCTATTAGATTGACAATCATATATATATATATATATATTGCAGAAGTTTGTTATAGATGAAGTTAATGGGATACGGTTTATATAGGTGCTTGCCTTGAAAGTGTTAAGTCTCAAGCTTAATTATTTAACTTCTTCTACAAAACTCGTTTTTTTTTTAGCGAAAAAAAAACAACTATGAGTCTGCGGCGAAACTCTCTAAATTTTGTATTAATTTTTATCCAAGTACATATTTGGTCCTCATATAATCCTTTTTAACTTTTAATTGTATGTAAAATTCCTCTCAAGTTTTTCCCACTTACTCCCTCTAGTACTTTATTTATCGAGTGGTGGTCTTGTGAGGAATCGGTACCCTGCTATCTCATTCTCTTCCTATAAAATAGCCGTTTTTCAAATTATTTTAAAAAAATAATCAAATTTTAAAAATTATTTAAAATATCCTTTTTATATTTAGCATATCAAAATATGTTGATTTATTTTTAAAAAATTGATTTACTTTATGAAAAACTGATTTGCTTTATAAAACATAGATAGACTGAAAAATGGTAATATATCAAAATAAAATTATAAAAAGATCATTTATTAAATAGATGTAAAAAATAGTCACTTTTTAAGTTGATCTCTTAAAAATGCAATTTCTTATAACTACTCCTCTTGCTTAATGTAGCAAGCCATAGATATTTATTTATGGGAAAATGATATTCCGTACAACTTTTTAAAAAATAATATAAAAAATATGACCTATACAAAATAATTATTTTTTCATATGACATTCAGTGATATTTTTCTAAATATTTTGTTTACTGGAAAACGATAAACTAATTTAGTTATTAGAAACTAAGAAATAAATTTAGTTATTTGAAAGTAATTTAGTTTCTTATAACATATTTGATTACCAAAAATTATAAAATAAAAGTTATTAGAAACTAGAGAAAAATGTTATTTGAAACTAATTTGGTTTGTTAGATACCTGAAACCAATTTAGTTACTGTTACTGGAATCATTTTAATTTCTTGTAACTAAAATATTTAGAAAATCACCACTGCAATTCATATAAAAAAGCAATTATTATGGGAATGTCATATTTTTTATACTATTTTTGAATATTTAGATATAAGTGTACAAATCTCTATATTTATGAGCTTCTTAGACAAATGGCCCAACGTTTTTCAAATAATATTAATAAATGACTGAATTTTATTTTAAAAAAATACCGAAATAGATCAGTTTAATAAGAAATATATCAATATCACACTATCAAAATTGATATAATTTATTTGAAATTATATACTAATAAGATAATTGATATAGTATACGTAAAATATTAAAATTGATATATTTTATATAAAATTGATCTATTATAAAACACCATTTAGCAAAATAAAATAAAATAATGGCCATTTTATTGAGTAGGTGTAAAAAATGGCCATTTTTTAAATTAATGTGAAAAGGGACATTTCTTATTAACACTTTTTATTTATTTATTTTTGTTTGGATAAATGATAATTTGTAAACGAATTCTGACTATAATATTTGTTTCCATTTCAACAGTTTATATAGGTTTTTAATCTATTAGGTTTTTTTTAACCTATATATAGGTATTTTTTTTAGTCATTAGATTATTATTCAAGACTACCATAATTTGGGTGTGGTTGGAAAAATGAATAAAAATAAAAATTAATTATTTAATATTTTTCTTTCACAACTTTTTAGCACAAGAAAACGTGTATAATGAATTTTAATTTTGATAAAATAATTTATAGATAAGTAAAAAAAAGTACAACGTATATATATATATATATATTACAAACAACTAAATGAAATATGAAATGATCAATCATGTTATTTGCATTATTCAATCAACAAATTAATAATTTACTCGGTATTGTTGTTGAAGGAGTACTACCCTAATTAATGTACTACCAAATTAATTTTATTTATGTCGTATTGAATGTTATTGAATCTGAATAATTATTCTATATTTAAGGTTATTTGAAGGTAGCCGCGAAGTCATTTATATAAGACCTTAAAGGTTAAAATTTGATTTTTCGTGGGATTATAAATAAGTTAATAAATCTATTATATTCGCAAAAAATAAAATAATATGACAAAAATCAAGGTATCACAACGCTAAATGTGACTTAGACTTATTATTTTTAATTAAGAAAACATATAACTATTATAGTGAGTATATATAAAGTTATAAAATGGATGCTTTGAGTTTCAAGAGGAGGCCTTAGATACAATTGCCTAAATCACCTTATAGTCTTATTTTTGGGTCACTCTTAATTTATTTTAATGAGACTTAATTAATGACTTCTACTTATTATAAATTAATGAAATTTTTAACTTAATATCCAATCTCCGTTCCATCCACCCCATCTACTGTGGGCTACCCCTAGTTGTTTGACAATACAGATCGATTCTATGTACATATTCCAAATCTAAAATTTGATATTAAACTATCAAATAAATGTCACAATAATTCGGTTTTCAAAAATGATTTTTGATTTTATATAATATCAAAATTGTCTGACACATGTGAACACATACCAAATTATTGTGATATGAAGAGCAATGTTGCATTTGATTTGCGGAACTGGGTCTTGTTTAATATCTAACCTTTGCTTGTACCGAATGCTTGTATAGCTAGGGAGTTAATTAGTCAATTTCACTCCCCCGAGTTATCTAACTTAGTTCTATTTATTACTTTTATTTGGGATTCAGAGTTCTAGTGCTCAATCAAACGTTGCTTCTCAATTTCTACATTTACTACTTTGGTGTGTACCATGCGCATAGATATGATACTCAAAAGAATCTGTTCTCTAAAAATATTTGAAAATTAATCCTAGCATCAGAATTTTGTTTGCTATATATATATATATGAACTACAAGAGATAGTTGTAGGACATAGTATCTTACTTCATTGATCAAAGTAAGTTTGACATTACCACCCAAAAGTATAGAATGTGCGTTCATGACAAAAATCATTTTTTAATTTTTTATTTTTTCTAAAAAAATCTAAAGACGAAATCGTCAAATAAGAAAAAAATTAGCTATTGCACAAAACTTCTAAACAAACTAAAGACAAAATCATCAAACAATTAAGTCATTAGGGATTAATTGTGCAAAGCTTTCTCCCTTTAAATGGCCTCTAGCAGAATTTTGTATGGAAAATACGAAAAACAAACAAATGCCAACTAAAGAAACGATAAAGACGTAAATGTCAAAACCAAATGTTGCACCAAAATGTGCCAAGCAGGTAAAATGTTAAGAACTAATAGTGTCATTTATTCATCAAAACCTTGGAAATTGGGATGACTTCTAAACCCCTTATTATGGTCAAAATCTTAGATTTTTCAAAATAAAATTTTATAAGTGATTATTTATTATTTATTTAGGCTGACTAGTTATTTGATCATTTTTCAACCTAAAACTTAATATATGACTAAACTCATAAGTTTATAGTTCGCTTAATGAAACTCATAAATTTATAGCAAAATGTCTAACTCATTTAATAACAAAAATAAAAATAAAATATATTCCACAACTAAAATTAAAAAAAAAAAAGATATTTAGCTATAACTTTTAAAACATAGATATATGCTTAAATAAAAATTTGAAAAATTAGTTACTCACCTAATTTTTTCATCATTTGTTTCATTTTTTTTTTTGTCTTTTTCATGTCTTCGTTTTCTGTATTAGATGACATTGAGGGCCCAGTTTGTTAAACAAATAAATCCAATATTTCTCTTCTAACTTTTTGTTTTGTTTCTTTTTGTTTAATTGCATTTGTTCCCCGATTTAGTGGGAATGCAATTTCCTTTTGTCTACATGTGTCTCATTATTTTTTTTAAAAATTTTTTTGCGAGATAATAACAAAAATATTCCTTAAATTTTGATAAAATACTTAATATAAATAACAAAATATCCCTTGAATTGACAAACTAATTCAAATTTCACTATTTTTGATTTACTGGGTCGACACTGACATACAAAAAGACAAAATTACCTCCTTCCAAACTTGTAACTAAACAGATATAACTAAAAAAATAACAAATGGTGGTGGATGGAAAAAAAAAATGTGAAAGTATAAGAATATTTAGTGGAAAAATAGTTTTTTTCAAAGAAATTTTCTCATTTTTTTTGCTAATTAATTGTGATTAGATAAGGGTATCTTTGTTATTTCTTAAAAAAGATCTTATTTTATTTTGACCAATTAGAAAAAATGTTGAAATTTTTGCACTAATTTATTAATCTCAATTCTAAAAGGATATTTTTGTTATTTACAAAAATCTATGAGATATATGAGAAATTTACGTCTAGTACACATTTTAAAATTTATTTTCATAAATACCCGTTTTTAATTTTTCTTTCAAAAGAATCCATTTTTATAAACTATATTTTATTTGCAAAATATGAGTGATCCACAATTATAATGTAAATTTTATTCATAAGATATACATTTCATGTGTAAAATCTGAACAGTATAATGTAAATGTTTACTATGATTTATATTTTTTATTATAAATTTGACATATGATATACATTTTAAAATGTGTGTCAATTTTTAGTGTAATTTTTATTCATGAAATGTAAACCATGGTATATATATTTCATGTGTAAAATAATAGTGGTCTATGTTTATCCAAAAATGGGTATAAATACAGATATTTATGAAATAAAAATAAACAATAGGTATTTATAGAAATATAATTTTGAAAACTGTTATTTATGAATTTTTTTCAAGATATATTGAGCATTTTACTAAAATTTAGGCGAAATTTTTGTTGTTATCCTCTCTTTTAAAAAAAAAAAAAAATCATTCCAGTGAAAGTTGTTCTAATTCCTTCGCTTTTTTAGTACTTTTCCTTTTTATTCACATTTATATACACAAAGTGAGCAATCAGCTTTATTATCATTCATGGACGTTTTCCCATCGTTATTATCTATTTCATCGTTAGTTAACAAGAGTTTTATAAGGTTTGCAGTGGGGTCAAAGTAAGCCGAGAAGCTCCCATAAAACAAGTAAAAAAAAAAAAAAAAAAAAGTAAGCTGAGAAGCCAATAATTTAATAGGAGACTGGGATGAGACAAAAAGATAGGGAAGACATGAAATCCTAACTATTAAATATAAAACCAAAAATAGATGGATCGTGGATGATTTGAAAATTTAACCATAAATCTCCCTAATTGCACGTTACCATATTTTAATTTTCTTCCCTTTTTTTTTTTTTTCTCAATTATGTGCCACAACGTTTATTGGATTTTGATTCAAAATGTATAATAGTGTAATACAATAAGGACAAAGGCATAGTAATGCCACCTAAGAAATGCCTGGACACACCCATCTAATTACAACAATCATCCAATTGTTTATAGCCACCATTGTCTAATGTCTATGGACCTGCCTTAATACTCGCCTCAATTTTCTTCTTTTTTTCTCATTCTGGTTCTCATCCCTCTTTCCCTCTCTCGCTCTCTCCCTCCATAATTTTTTTTTTTTCCCTCTCTTTCAGTTTTTCTTTCTTTGAAATTGAATCTCTCCCATTTTCCTACCAAGAAGTCCCTGCGACGTTCCGTAATGGCATCGGTAACATTTTTACATTTTTCATGCAAATTTCGTTTCATGACATTTAGTTTTTATTGCTCAAATGTTTAATTCCTGTTTTTTTAGTCCAATTCACAAAGATGTTTTTAAGAAGGATGATGTTAAAATCTTATTGATATTGGTATAAATGTAATGTAAAACCATAGTTACAATGCTTATTTGATTTTCTTATATCATATGGTCATAAATAAATATTGTCAATGTTTGTGATTTATTTTGAATATGAGATATTCCAATGTAAATAGGATATCATTAAGATGAGATTTATGATAGCATGTATAAAAACGTATGTATGTATGTATATGAATGCAGCAGGATAAGGGTCGACCGTTGCCTAAGTTTGGAGAGTGGGATGTGAATAATCCAGCCTCGGCGGAAGGATTTACTGTTATATTTAGCAAAGCTAGAGATGAGAAGAAATCAAATGGGGCTGCTGGGAGTGGAACCACAAATCAAAAAAATGATAATAATTCAGCTAATAATAAACCAGGAGAAACTTATGATTATCCCCCAATGGTACACTACTTAATTATGACATTTCCAGCAGTGTTTTTTCAATAATTTATTTTCGTATTGTGTTAGGAATTAACATATGCTGTTTGGTTTTTATTTTTTTATTTTATTTTTGGATGCAGAAGAAATGGTTTTGCTGTTTCTGATTCTAGAGTGGGCTTCTCCATATAACAATGGGAAGGGTTGTAATCAAATGAGAGCAGGGAATGTACGATGATTACTTTATGTTGTTTTGTTTGGTTTCCCTTTTTGAACTCTTAAATGATTTATTGTGAAACCCTTCTCATGTTTCCCCTATCTTTTTCAATACTATATTTTGATCTAGGATAAAAAGGTCATGATATACATATAAAAGTATGTTCATCATGTTCTACTTTTATATATATAGATCAAGCTCTTTAGTACTGGATTACTTCTCTCTCTCTCTCTCTCTCTCCTTTTTTTAAAAAAAAAAAAAATCAAATATCAGAAATGGCAAACTCTGTCATTGAATTTGTTCCCTAGTTACACTAGATCATTAAAAAATCAATACATTAAACGTATAACAAATAAATGTCTAACTTAAATAACAAATACATAGTACTCTAGAATAGAAATGTCACGCAGTCGAATACTAGAAAATAAACAGAAGCAAAAACAACATCCTACTTAGCCAGCTAAACGACAATATAAGCAGCATACGACACAGAAAACAGAGCTGAAAAGATGAGTTTCGAGAACCAAAAAAGCGAAGAAACTGCAACCGTCGGAGAAGCAGTGGAGGTGGCCCCACCAGACGAAGCCTCTCCTGGAGTTTTGACTTTTATGATCATCCGTTGACCCTTCTGGCAGTGCTCAAAAGCTCCACTAATGAAGTAGAAAGGCCCTGTGTGGTTGAGTTTGAAGACTGTGTTGCCAGTGTTGGAGAAGAAGTTCGGGTGACTCGAGTTGCATTTCTTGTAGTCCTCCTCTGTCACCTCCATCACCGAGTCTTTCCCGTACCTAAAACCTGTGCCAAAGGTAGAAAATGGAGAACAGAGTCATTTAAGATTGTAAAACGACGAGAAAAACAACGTCGTATGGGGGTACTCACGAATGGTGTCCCCTAGTTGGAACCTGTTGTCCGAGGCCCAGTCGTTGTAGACTTTGGTGTCGTTTGAAGGAGGTATGACCCAACCATTGGTTCCACCAACCTGGAACTCGAATGAAACGACAGAGAAACTCTGGAGTGAAAAGAAGAGGATACAGGAGAACAGAACCGCTTTGACTGCATTGAAAGCCATATTAGCTTAGCTCTCAAAAACGACGCAGTTTTGGCTTGAAGCGTGGAGTAGTAGAAGTAGCAGTAGTGGAGGTGAGTGAGTTAAAGCGAGAGGGAGAGTTGGTGTAGTTGGGGTTTATATAGAGCAGAAGAGTTAGTTACAGTGGTTGGTTTTGTGGAGAGAGGTGGGCATGGAAATGGAGGTAGTGGGAGGTTACGTGAGCTGCGAATTCCCACGACTTGGTCTAGTTTGGTCAAAGGGCAATATGGTAATAGTATAAACATTTTGGCACGTTGTGTTGGGGGAACATCATGGGATCATGGGGTCACGACTCGCTCGCTCAACAAACTCACACAAGTCACAAGGACCTGTCATGTTTTATTGGGTAGGATTCGATTCGAGTGTTAGTTTGGTTGAGGACTGACTTTGTGAACGTTGTGACCAAGAATGAGGCAAATTAAGCAAGGTTGAAGCCTTTTGCTTCACCAAAAGTCAGGGTGACATACCATATAAACTGTCACATACTGGAGAGTTTTTAAATTGTTTTTTGATGGACTTGAAATCAGAATGTATGTCTGAGTTCGCAGTTCGTCTTTTATTGGTGTTCACTACTAGGCTATGCCACAGTACTTAAACTCTTTCCCGGATTATTAGTTTGGATAAAAGAAAGAGCCGCATATAAAGTTAAAAGGGTTTGCTTCATAGCGTCGTTGATCATTTACGTGAGAAAGTGATTTGAGTGAGGTAAAGGAAGAAAGAACACATAATAAACTTTGGACAATTCATGCTTATCTTCTAAAATGGGTAAGAAACTGCTTTCTATGGTTGTGAATACAAATTAGATTTTTGTACAAGATGCATACAGATACATTCTTCTTAGCCGGTATTGCCAACAAGAAAATCAGTATAACTAATAAAGAAAAAAAAAAGAATCAAAAGCACTCGACTAAGCACCTAATACAAAATTTGGAAATGAACAACTAATCGTTTTTTATGTTTCTTGTCGTGCGATTTCCATGTCTCTGGCAACTGCTTGTGACTCTTGATCAGATCCATGATTGCTTGTTTTGATCTTGAAAGACTTTTGGCTAAACATTCGTGCAAAGGCACTCTTTGATCTTTGAATTGTTGAACGTGTCCCATTCTTCTTGTCAAGTTCACTGGATATGGATTCGACTAAATTCTCAAATCGACGCCTAAATGTTGGGTACCTCGAGATAGATTTTGTGATCCCTTGAAGCCTGTTATGGTAAGATAGTATGGTGAAGAACCATAATGAATAAGAAGTATTAGTTAGAACTTAAAGGATTTCATTCAGAGGGTTTCCAGTCTCACCTTCTAGCTAAGGCATCCAATTCAGCTCGCTTGCGCTCTGATTCGGGTGGCGGACCAATATTTGAATCTCTTAACCTCACAGGGTCACCGCTCAACAGAACCAATTTGTAGAAGTAGTTTTCTTCTGCCTCAGAAAGGTTTTCAGCTTTAATCTGATCTTTAATTATCAATAAAGGGTTGAGAAACCAATCAAAGACGACGTCTTTTGGTCTGTTTGTGCTAGTTAGCTCAGTATTGTCACCTATTAACAGAAGACAATGGTAACTTGTTTTGATCCAGTCAAGACAGTTGAAAATTAAGAATAAGAAACCAAGAAAAACAAATTACAGTCTGAAGTCTATTCAAAGAAAAAAGTTCACTTACTTAACAAAAGACCGACAGAATTGGTTTTTGCTGAGCGCAAGAGTGTCTGAAGAAGGCAATAAGCTGGTAGGCCAATGCCAATTACTCTGCTATCCTTGCTCCTGGCATCTTCAATGTCTTTAAGAGTTATTAGTCCTTCAGAAACCAATATCTCTCCATGATGTCGACACTCCTTAAATAGGCTATCAAGAAGCTGCACAAGCCAAAATGAAAAACGGAAAAAAAAAAGCAGCAGCACCTAAATCATGAGATGGGCACTAAGGGTGCTATCAGAAATTAATCAGAAAATTACATATATTTCTTTACGCATGCAGATAAAATGAAATTTTATCCCATTTAGAAGCATCAAATTGAGAAAATAAATGAATGTGAGATACCTCAAGTGGTTTCAAATCCACCATGGGATTATTGAATGAAGCTGTTCGCGAGGGTGGATTTCTAAAAGAGCTCGGTCTCGAGAAAGAAGTCGCGCGGGAGCTGGTCTGGGATGACTGATCCTTTTTTCGGTAGCTAGGTCTATTAGAATAAAGAACTTGTGAAATAATGCAAAGTCATCAAATATGTATCCGAAACATCACAGTATCAAGTGCTGATTAGAACCTTGGAAAACAGGTTCCTTCCGGCATATCAAGAATATCGTTGCTGTACTCATCATATATGGCCAACGATGCAACAATATAGCGAAGCCCAAACCAAAGAGAGGACTCCTGCACACCAAAATGCATCCAATCAATTAACATGTTGTTCAAAACATAAGTAACAATCATAGAAACAAAAATCTTAGTAAATGTAATGATCTCATACTATTTAGCATAACAATAATTTCATAAAGGTGATTTACGAGCAGCTAGCAGACTTTGGTGTTCCAAAGAAGACAAATTCGTGAAAGAAGCAATTATTGTCTAACTTATAGGTTGTGACTACAACAGAAACAAAACAAATTATAGCAAAAATCACATGGAAATGTGATGATTCCATTCTAGTCAAAATCTGACTTGAGTTCACTTGAGAAAACACTTCAGTTTCAGAAATGAAAAACCAACATGAATGGATTGATCAATACAAAATCAGAGCGAGAGAGAGATCTTGGAAATATAAGTATCAGAGTAGTGTGTGTAGTTGGTTAACATTTGAAATAAACATATAGAAGATAAAAGATTGACCTGATAAACAACCACCCCGGCAAAAGCACCAATAAAGATACTGGCCACAATGGAGGCTATTACTGCCCCAACAACAGCCAATGGCCAAAGTAGGATAGCAAGACCTGCAAATGGCACACAGATCGTTTCCAAGAAAGGACCTTCCCGACCAATAAGGTCATGAAACAAACGGTGCCACCCCTTAAAGAGCATGTAAATGCTTTTGAATAGGGCGATTATTGAAATCACTGGCATATCAACCATGAAACCAATGACTCCTGCTATAAGAGCTCCAGGAAGATAAAGCAATCTGCAAAATAGAGCAAAGAAAAAGCTTTTGCATAAGAATTGACGTCCATCATTAAAAGAATTTAACGCAAAGATCACTTGCAAGACCACGAGAGTAAATAGTGCAAAATAAAATCCTGAGTCACTAACACATGGTCTTTCCAATCGAATACCATATTATAAATAACTAGTGAGAAGTAAAGAATATCTGTGCAGTTCTTTTTTTTTTTTTTTTCCGGTTCCATTTAATGAAAAAATATCTAGGTGGTTGTAAGATAAACGAAGTGATTTTCTACTTGATGTTCGTCATCTGAGTGATTTAGAGAATTACAGTCTATTATGCCTACTGGTCCTGTTGAAGGATTATCTGTGAAAGTCTTCTAGTCTTAACTCAGGGAATGGTTTCATTTTCAGAATAAATAAATAAATAAATAAAGCTTGAAGCGGACTTTAATCGATGCTCACAAACCTGATCTCATAATATTTCCCATTAGAAGGTCCCTGTTGCCGCAAATCATCCAAAATTGAGGGGTATGAATGGACACAAACATCCTTAAAATCCCTAACAACAGTAAAGCATCCATTGAAGGTGCTCACAGTTCCATCCTGGAAACATTGTAAATCTCATTTCATGGAAAGTAAAAGAAGAATAATGATTGGTAACATAAAAATAAACAATTGAGAGGTCAAAGACATACGTAAAAGCAGTGATATAATTGGTTCGTCCTCCCTTCACCAACAGCTTCAAAAGTAGCTAGTATTGGTGAAAGCAAGCCATAAGCAGCTCCACCCACAATGCTTCCAAGAATACCAATCACAGGCCACAATATCAAAGCCACAGGTAGTATAGATACGCAGAGAACAAGCTTCAGTACCGGCCCTAGTTTTTTAGTTCTACACGTTAAAGAGGGAATGCAAAGGAGAAAACCAAAAAATAAGTAAGAAACGATAGAAAGATATTCTTTTAACTGAAGTTGAATATGAGGATATGAATTTGCTATAAAGACAAAGAACATGAGAGTGGGGATGCTACAGGAAAGTACCTCAAAATGCTATTATAGGTCCAGAACCAGTGTGGAAGCCAGTAAACCAGTATGATAACTGAGTTTCCAGTTGACATGATAAGGCATATGATGGGGAATAATATGATACCTGAAACAAAAGAAGGGTACTCTGTTTTTCATATCTAGACAAACCATCCACAACCTCTAAGTGTTGCTACTGAAACCACCAACCAACTTTGTGTGCTACACTAATGTTTTTTACATAGCAAACAATATCAATAGAGTCCGTAACAAATTACTCAAAGTACAGAATCAATATCATACTTTCTCAACTTAAAATTTAAAATCCTCAAGGAATAGATGATCGATTGCATAACACGCATGAAACATCTTTATGAATTGGCAATATAAAGTATAAAACATAACTGAGATGCCCCCTACAGAGCCTTCTGCAAACAAACAGAGGCCCAACACTTGCATGAAGATTAAATAATGACTCACTATCCAACAGAAATAGAAGGATATCGAAGCACAATCCGCAAGAGAGACTTCCATTGCATAAAGTTTCAAAATGCTTTCCATAACACTGCAATAAACTTTGAACCTCACATCGTTTTATAGAGGTATAATCCATTCCAACGCTAAGGTTTCTTTAAGCAAGAATACCAATAGTACTCAGAAACAATCCATGTAACGAAACAAACAGTTTTAGGCAAGAAGGTTTAACAAGAATAAAGAAGCCAAGAATTACAGAACAAGGAACAATTAATTTAATGCTGAATAAACTGACCTTTAATATTGCCAAGAAGCAAAAGCCCAACGAAGTAAGGTAGAAAGCAAATAAAGTTCCAAACAGTAGCTAAAATTCCTTTTGGAGGTTCCATTTCTCTTTTTACTCCTCATACACCCAGATCTCTTCGAGCATTACTACATACCCATCTCACAGTCAGCTCCAACTACTCCCTGCAAACATTAAAACATCTCATTTTCGTCAACAGAAGTACAACANAAAAAAAAAAGAAAGAAACACCAACCCTGATTACTCAGAACCAATTCAGAAAAAACCCATATTCTAAACTTACTCAAAATCTAAAATTTAGTCTTGTTTTTGTGACCAAAAGACCCAAACATCGATATATCTCTTCTGGTCCCAACAAGGAAAATTAGAAAAAGACAGAGTCTTCAAATGTTGGAAGTTAGGATTGGAAGATAAAGATTTTGAAATCATGAAACGGCGGTTGGAAAACAGTTTGTTCAGGCTTGAATTGGGATGATGAGTTTCGTGGATAGAGCAGTTACTTACACAGAATCAGGGGAAAGAAAAGAAGGAAAGAAACAAGGCTTAGGCCTCACCTAGTTCTTTTTTTTTTTTTTTTTTTTTTTTCCCGAAAGGATAGGCCTCAGCTAGTTACTTCCTCATTTTTTCTTCTCTTTTTCCTCTTTTTTCTAATTTTCTCCTTTATATTTTGAATTTTTATTCTTTTGTGCTTACATTAAAAGCAAAGCAACTTGGGTTCTGTTCCTGTCTGTAAGGTACCCAAATATTAAAAATTCAAAAAAAAAAAAAGGTCCTTATTAAAGTAATGCACACAAAACTATCAGAGTCAGGTGGGTTTTAATGTATAATCGATTACAACCATTTGGAGTAAAGTTGGGATTTTTATTTCTTATTTTGTTATATTTTTTACATCCACGCAGACTTAGGAGCACGTGATATTGTGATTAAAATTGAAATCGTCAACCAATAAGAGCGTGGAATCAGCAAAAACCAATAATAACAAGCCACCTACTCGGGCCAGTGTGGCACCTGGAGGATCTGAAAAATATTTCATGGTAAAAAAAAATACCAATCTGGTGTTACAGTTAAGAAAAAGCTTGTAAACTTTCATAGCTCAGTTGAATATTTTGTCGGAGTCAAATATGTTATTTTCACCAATGAATATTGTGTCCCATGAAATCAAACGGAAAATGCAGCTTAAAATTAGTGTGATTATCAATTACGCTAAATTAGCGACTAAATTACTTAAAAGACTTTGAATTTGGTTATGTCTCGAAAATTCAATTGTATAGGACGTATTTTAAGATGAAAATTTATGGGTTATGTGTTATGTCTACCATGTAACAAATTGTATAATCTACGATTATGTCACGAACACTATTGTTGTACAAGTTAGTGGCCAGTTTTTCTGTGTTTTATTGTACAAATTACAATTTATGAAATAAATGAAGTTAACAATCAAAACGAACAGAGTATTGCGTGTAAATCATATCAAAATTCTATGAATATAGTGATCTGCTATCTACAAAGTAAAGTGTGACACACATGATTGTTTCCCAAGTTTGGCGGCAATAATTACCATTTATTTTAAAGTATTAAATGGATCTTATGGATATTAGCTGGTTATATATTCTCCAAAATCATTCCCTTCTTCAGTTTGGTCAGAGTGGACCATATTAAACTAACCCTTTTTAATTATAAATGTGTTGTATCTCCACTATTAAAATGAAAACGAATAAAATAATAATAAAAATATACCATATTCAATCAAAAGTTAGGCACACGAATACGAAGGCATGACAAAAAATTGACAAGCAAACAACCTAGGAAATACTAATGGCATGAATCATATGATAGAAATTGTCATGCCAACCCAATTTAGTTTCTAAATCAATTATAAAGTGAGTGACAACATGAATAAATAAATAAATAAATAAATAAAAATCACTACTTTCCGAAGACCAGAAGAAGTCTAAAACAGATTTTTGTTGTGTCTGTGACACTAGTAGGTTAGTTAAACAGAAACAAAAATTTGTGCTTCACAAGATTCTTCCAAGATTTTGCTGCTTCACAGACAATGTTGGGTAAAGATAACAATAATTCATTTTTTGAATGTAAAGAATACCTTAGTCTCCACTGGTAGGCTGAGACACCAAGCAACACTAAATGGAATCCACTACATGTGAATTTTTTTTGCTTTTACTTTAATTATGTAGCCAGTTCTAGAATATATCTTTACTTTTAGATATACCTGCGTTGTAAATCTTGATGCCAGCCATTATTGATATGTGGACAGTCAAATCCACCTTATCTTGTCTATTTCATCCAAAACAAAATGTATAAACATGTTCATATATTAAAATGTTCAATTTGAATATATTCTATCCTTTAATAATTTGAAACTGGTCCTTTCCTTTAACAATTCCGAAATACACATTTTGAGTTCGACACCAAAAGCAATTAAATTAGAAGAATATAATGTAAAGTTTACAAGAAGCTGGGTATGGATCATCTTTTCTGTTTTCCACCTCTTTTTCTTTTACTCACATTTAGGCTTGTAGAAGAGAGAAGCCAAATGTGCACATGATCTGATACAATCCAGAGGTCCATTATGAACTATGAAGCAAAATTCTAACTTGCATAGAGGACTCTACATCAGCATATTTAATGGTACAATTACAAATGGCAATGGTCCATCAAATATGAGAGGAAGCGGCATACTATGAACAAAGCCAAAATGTATAAAGATATGGAATGAATCAAGTATGATACAAGTTCAGGGCGCCAAATGACTTGTTTCCTTATTTTCCTTCGATATGTCGGGATTGTTTCCTCTTTTGCAAATGGTTTGAGTCCACCTGAAAACATGTCTGACAATCTAAAGAAATATGGTTAGTTTTCCAATTTGTGCACTTCATCCTTTCTGTCGGGTCGGGGTCCTAAAACTCTCAGATCAATTGTAGCTCCATGAATTTGTGACGACTCAACCACTATATCATAAGCTTTAGGAGACAGCTCAAGGTCCTCGTTTTGAGCTCTCAAGTACAACTCATAAGCAAGCCTCGGTTTACAATCCTTTGCCAGAGCTTCAATCAGCATTTCATAAGTTACATTATTTGGAGGGATTTTATGAGCTTTCATACGGTGAAACCATTCAAATGCTGCACTTGTCATACCATTTCGGGCACAACCACTGATAATCGCATTGTATGTGACGACAGTTGGCTCGATCCCTGATGAAACCATCTCGTGAAGGACAGTTTCAACCAAATTAAACTTCTCTTGTCCAGCAAAAACTGAGGCCATAATTGTGTAGGCATACAAGTTTGGTTCGATACCCACCTTCAGCATATGTTCCCACACTCTCCTGGCCTCATCGTATAGTTTCCCTTTTTCAAGGGTGCTAAGCAATGCTCCATAGGAAAGGCTTGTAGGTTTTTGACCTTGTTCCACCATTCTCTTAAAGATCTTCACAGCAGCAGAAGTTTCCGAAGCTTTGGAGCAAGCAATAAGAACTGCATTCCATTCCTTGCTTCCAGGTGTTAGGCCTTTCTCTTCCATCTTGTTGAGTAACCTAATTCCCCATCTCCAAATCCCTCTTTTTCTAGCTGCAGAAAGGAGAACGTTAAAGTGAGAGACTATTAGTTCATATGACATGTTGTTTGGCTTTGGACCTTTGTCCAACAAATCCTCGTAGATCTCCAAAGCCGCCCACCATTTCTTAGCTTTCCCCATCAGCCAAATCACGTGGTTGCACACTGATAAACTTATATCCAAATACCTTTCTCTTATCCTATAATACAATTCTTTAGCCACAGGACAATGTTCTTCTCGGGTGCAAGCCCACAATAGACGTTCATACTCTGATCGACCAGGTGGAATCCCTGCAATATCCATCGCTGTGAGAAGTTTAAAAACCCTAGTACTTGAGTTTGACTCGTTTGCAAGCCAGCACCGCATCACTTGGTAGCAAACACGTATTGTAAAGTTCTCAAGTTTAACAAACTCATTTTTCCAATCTTCATCATCGTCTGTACCTATCTCTCGTTTGTTATACTTTTCTCTGATCTCAACGAAGAACTTAAGTGCACCATTCGCATCTTCCATCCTACGGTAAGCCAACAAGGCTGTAGAATAGGATACTGGAGAAGGCGTGAGACCCTTCTTTTGAATCTCTTTAAGAATGTTAAGGGCCTTGACGCCCTGTCCCTTCTCTAAGTAAATAGCCATTATGGTATTGTAAGTTACAATATTGGGAACAACTCCTTCCTGGGCCATATCATTCAAGACTTTCTCCATTTCTCCAAATTGCTCAGATTGCTTCACCGCACCCAAAAGACTATTATATATGAATATATTTGGGCTAATAAAACCATTAGTTTCTTCCCTTTTTCTCTTAAGCCACCAAAAAAGAGCAAATGCAGAATCAAGTAACTTTTCTCTGCCAAGACCTCTAATCACGGTTGAGTATACTTGAAGTGGCAATTCACCCTTGTCCTTAAGAACTTCATCTACGTCGTCCGCAGTTTTAGCTAACCGTAAGCTCCAAGCTAGTTCACGAACATCAACCTTACCACTCTTCTCTTCGCCATTCTCTCCCTTACTTCCAACATCTGTTACTTTGTTTTTTCCGACATCATTATCATCACCATTCTCAATTCTACCCAAATGTAGCTTACTCTCAGATTTTTCTTTCAAAGTGCCTTCTGAATCAAATTCTACTATTCGGAACTCACTCCCAATTGCTTGTTGTTCCAATGCCCATGCCGAAGCAACCGAAGAACCTAAAGAAATTTTCTTAGGCTTACAAAAGCGAGCAAGTTTAAGTTCGGAGTGCCCAGATAAGAACCCACATCGCAAATCAAAATTTGACCTTCCATGGCGGCAAACCCCATACCCAGTATCTCTTGAATTACTAGCAAGCAATGAAAACCCAGTAGTTGTTGTACCATGACAAACAGGATAACCAAGACCCTTCATAGTTTTCCTTCTCCTTCCAGCATTTTTTCTAAGACAAGAGCTCCGTTCTAAGCCCAATTTTGGTGTTGTCCACAAGTCACCCTTCAAGGGCCAAAAGCCTAAAGCTTGCATTTTTCTACAGAATCTACAAGTAAAGAGAGTGACCCAGAATTGAAAATCTTATTAAGGAGAAAGATGGCGTATACTGCTCTCTCATATTAAGTTTTCGAGTAAAGGCTCTATCTTTATAATGAGTAAAGCAGAAAAACAATGACAAAATCTGGTCTTTTTAATTTCAAGTGTACATAGTTGTTTGCCGATTGTAAGAGATGGGAAGCATACCTTAGTTTGAAAATTTGCAGAGAGTTTATGTTTGGAAAATGAGTTGTGATTGTTAATGTTGAGAGAATTTTCTAAGTGGGTTTTTGGTTCTTTCTCAGTGATGCCGTGGACTTCTCACAGCCATTCAATTGAAAATTTTCAACGAGCGGTGAGCAATCAGTGTAGTTAAATAAAAATTAGAAAAAATAAATAAATAAAAATGTTGCCAACACAAGAGTAAGCAAGACCAGCCCACTGACACTAATGGATCAAGCCCAGTAGTAGGCCCAGGTTTCTTAGTAGCAAAGCATCCTATCTCTTGGGCTTTCTTCTTTTTGTTTGAATGCTCAAATGAGGCTTTTCTTGCTGTGGAGCTGGACTAACAGTGTTTGGTAGGAGAGAAGAGGAGGAGGAGTCCACAGGGGTGGGGGTTGGGTTTGGGGGTTGTTTGTTGGAAGTAGGAAGGAATAATGAATAGATTAGGAGATAGGGTGAGTATGTAAAATATGTTATCTACTACTCTTTGTTTGGTAGGTTAGGAAGGAGAGAAGATGAGGAGATAATTTTTCATTCTTTTATTCGGTACTCAAAGAAGAGTCTAACAAATAGATGAGAGTTTAATTACAAAATTACCGTATTATCTATCGTGGAAAAACTTTTATGGAGGGTTATTGTACCACTCATTCAGTCCTAGCTCTCATTGATTCCTCCTTTTCTCTCATCCTTCCATAGAGAGGACTCGGGGCATATTCAGTATTTAGCAGCTGCCTTTTTGCTTCCTAAAACCCAAAATTATCTTCTGAATTTGTTCGGGTGAAATATGGAGACAGTTTATGGGCTTTGAAAGTATTTTTTAGGAAGTCAAACTCAAGTAATTTTTTTGAGAAGAGTTTCAAAAAAAATATGATTTTTTTTTGTTTTAATTTAGGGATGTTTATGGTTGATTTGGCTAATCTAAAATATCAATCCGTAAAATAAATCGTACATGCAGTTTGACTAATCTGTCAAACCATACAGATTATTATAATAATCGACTAAAATCAACTAGACTACATCTATATTTTACGGTACAATTTTCGCAGCTTGAATAATACAAATATCAAACTAAATATATTCTAAATAATGATACATACAAACCAATCTTAACATAGTCTAAATATTTAAATTAAAAAGAATACACTTGAAGTTTATAATCAAATCAAAATTCTAATAATTTTGAACTTAAGTTAAATAAAAATCAAAATATAAGAGTAATCTTAAACAAATTACAACACAACCATAATTCTTAAGCAAAATAGCTTAATAATAATAATACATAACAATAAAACTTCAACTTAAACCTCAAGATACGAAAATGAACTTATATTATACATAAAAATACACAACATAAATATATATTGCAATTAAAATTACAAAATAAGTATACAATATTTTATATATATATATATAACTATTTATAGAACTAATTAATTTAGATAATCTGGTTTGAAACAGAGTATATTTTTTTTTTTTTGCAAATTTGCAAATCAAACAGAATAATTTAATTTGCTATTTTTTCAATCCATCATTGGCCACAAATGTGTTACGACTGTCCAAATTGATCTGAATTGGTTTGACGGTTATTTTGAACTCTCTTAGTTTTAATGAAAATTTAAATTTTCATATTTACGTTAAATTTAATGTATAACAAAATAAATACCGTTTAAATCTTAAAATTAAAATTTTAAATATATAGTTCAAATAATATAATAAAAATCCTGCCTTTAACGCCTTTCTTTTTTTTCTACGACATAAAAGTAGTAATAAAAGCTACACTACATGGGGTTTAAATTTGATAGGCCCACAAAATATCACCCTTCTACCTCTCCTCTCCCTCCTTATCCCAAAGCGGATTTTATCACTCCTTTGACCATTTTCCATCCTTCCACAATTCATTCACGCCAAATAAAGGAATAGTTGCTACCAAGAAATAAGAGACAAGCAACATCATGAGACAAAACATTACATTTACGGAACAACTACAAGTCTACTACACACTAACTAGTCTAGTGTAAAGACCACTTAGGACTCGCACTAACAGTAGTGTGTGGTGCTTTCTCCAAGAAGAATTGGTTCAATAATTTTCACTTTTTCCTCGAACTGCATTACATACTCAAAATATTAAGAGTTGAAACTGCCCAAAACACGTCCCAGCTCATGGGATAGTCAAGATTTTATATATTATCTTGCATGTAATTCAAGACATTGTAGTAATATTACTTTTCATTAAAAACACCGCTCCTTTTATATTGACAAGGTCCTTAATTTTCATAGAATGCAGCTTCTTACTCTTAGCAAATTATGCACGCGTGCCTGGTAATATGCATTGATTTTCAGAAAACAAGGACAGTTGACATAAATAGGGGGGAAAAAAACAAAAAGGATAATTGCGCACTCACCCACGGTGCACCCAACATATATAAATTTAAAGGCGTGAGACTCGTAAATATTAGTGTGTAGTTCAATACTATATGTGCTGTTTAACATTTTCTTCGAACTAAAAACAGATCTCTATAACATTGAAACAAAAATATATAAGAATTATATAAATGGATTCTAACTTAGTTAATGTAGATATAGATTCTAATATTTATAGAAAATCTAATAAAGAAATGGCCTATTTTCACTGTCATATTGTCATGATGTAAAGGAGAACAATAAGAATGCAATAATGCTTTGGAAACAATGAAAAGAGGCATCAGAGAGGACCATATATATGTATGTATAAACTATAAACTAAAGTGATGATGCGCATAACATCTCTGGCTATATCGTCTTATTTGAAGATACCAACGAGAAGCAAATCTTGTGGGATGCGTGAAGGAATCAATCTTGTGTTGCATTATGACTTAGCTTTTATATAATACCAAGGCGGCCTCGACGTATCAGATACATCTTCACGTGTTAACTCCTACGTACCTAGAGTTAATCTATCGACTTTTTCCGAGACTATGTACGTATAACAGCTTATATGTACTTAAGCAGTTAATTTATGTCTGTCAAAACATTTTCTAAGTTATATATATTAACCATATGATATGCATGCATGGTTTTGTCCAATATATATATATATATATTAACTATATGATATGCAGTTATATATATATATATATATGTCAATCCCATTAACCCCAAAATAGTGGACGATTGAGGATTCCTGACTACTAATTATATCATTGAAATGCATATAGATAATTTTATGGATGAAAAACCATGTTCATGTAACGGTCTAGTGTGTATCATTGAACACCATATACATGCATCATCAGATTTTGTTCGATTAAAATAACTTTAATCGAAGAAGCAGGAAATATTTGTAATGTTTTAAAAAGCACGCAAAGACATTGATATGTGAATTATTGCCGAATACTGCAACAATGTTGTTTTAGCCCATACTAGGATTGTAGACGCATATAGCATTATGTAATGTTGAAACGTGACAATTATATTGTCCTTCCAACATTTTGGGCCCTCCACACACTCTCGAAATGTCACTATACCTCAATGTTTTCCCGGAAAAATTAAAAAGACCTATGAGTAGTTTTAGGAGAGAAAAAAGGAATTAATGAAATGTCACAGGCTAGTTAATTTGTTATAATTACTTATAATTAGGAGAGAAAAAAGGAATTAATTATGAATTTTATTATATGCAGCTAATTAAGTAACAGTTGGATATATAAGAGCTTAAGAATAATAAGCTATCGGAATATTTGCGTGTGGAATTGGACTTTGAGTGAATGACGTTCCTAATTAAGTTCTTATCCTTTAATTTCAGAAGAGATTAATCTATTTCTTTTTTTTTTTTGATAATAAGATTAATCTATTTCTATAAACAGAGGCTAATATAAATCAATAGGTACCGCGGAACCATTGGACGTGGTTGAGACTTGATCAAGAGTAGAAACTATATATATTTTTCTAGACATCTTCCACATGGGTTGATGCCCTATGGATTAGCCAACCACCAATTAAAATATATATATATATATTTACGTAAAGTAAACCCAAAATGAAATTAGTTTGTAAACTCCCCACCTAACTGAACCTAAAAGAATATCAAAATCCCGAAAAGTCTACAAGTAGGACAAAAACACTTCGATCTTATGTTTAGTATAACATATATTCCGAGCCAAATTTGAGATCTATCACTCTCTTGTTGCAAGAAAACATAATTTAGACACCGATTTCCGTAATCAAATTAGGTGGAGAGGAAACTACTAAACAAATATAAACCCTCAATTTTTCTTCCATCACATGCAATCCAAGCTTGTGGTATATACAATCAAAGTCATAATTTAACCTTTTAATTAACTTCTTATAATTAATTTCATTTTCTTTGCATTACATATTGTTATTGGTGTCCTAGGGAAAACAACTACTCATAAAAATACTCAACTGAAAGCTGCGTATTATCGGAAAGGAAAAAAGAAAAAAGCCCTAGAAAAAGAGAAGTATGATCATGATCATCATGGCCTTAAATTGACGGTTTCCAAACCTAGTCATAAGACTTGAAAGAAAATTAAAGAACTACAACATATATTTTTATGAAAAGGACTAGCCGACCAATCGATGTAAAGTGTTTGGCCCGCTAATCAAGCAAGCGTGTTACAAAGCACCCACCCCCCATGTGCCTTAGCCCCCCACAAAATTAGCATTAGAAACTATGCCCATATTGTTCCCCATGTGTAATTATTTCATTGGCCACTCACTATCATGAGTCCTTACTTTTTGGTACACCCCCGGGCGGCTTGTATTTTAGTCTTGGGCCCTTAGTTTGTCCCATTGCGTGCTATCAACTATTATATAACTAGCCAACACACAACATTTGTTCTTCCCCCTTTGAGTTCGGATAGAGAAAGAGAAAGAGATCATAAAAAGTAATAGCTTATAAGCTTAGCTCAAGTGAAAAGTTATCCAAGAGAAGGCAAAGATGATCAAACTGAGGTCAAAGAAGTACTTCGGCAGAAGCAGTTCTAAGCTCAGCAATAGTGCTAGTAAGCTTAAAGGAGCTGATGATCAAAAGGATTTGGGAGGCAATAACATTGCTAAAATCAAATGGGAGCTTCGACCGGGTGGGATGCTGGTCCAAATGAGAGAGAGTGGTCTAAGTGTTGGAGAAGGACTCATCACAATTAGAGTCTCAACTGTTTCTCAATGGCATGATATATCTATTGAATCTACTTCTACTTTTGGTAAGACATCTTTCTTATATCTACTACTTTGTCATTATAATAAGCTACTTCTAAAATCAATTTGAGAAATAGAAAGAAGACCCCATTTCAAATGTCAATCATAATTAATATATCAAAAGGGCCTTGTATTTGTTCATAAGTGTGTATATGTGTGTGTGTGTGTGTGTGTGTGTGTGTGTGTGTGTGTCACACGAGTATTTGGCTAATTGAGTCTTTCATTTTGGTTGGCTTTTTCAGGGGAACTGAAGATGATATTGTCATTGGTGACCGGTATGGAGCCAAGAGAGCAAAGGCTATTGTTCAAAGGGAAAGAGAAAGATGATGGTGAATACTTACACATGGTTGGGGTTAGAGACAAGGACAAAGTGCTTTTGCTACAAGATCCAGCGATTAAGGAAATGAAGCTTCTTAGCTTAGCCGGGGGACAACCCATTAGAAACCCCTGTCCTACCATTAGTGTATGACCAAAAAAAAAGAAGTTAAATTGTTATATATTAAACACTATTATTAAGCAACTAACCACTGAAAATTAAAAATTCGCAAAAAAAGAAATACTAAAGTATGGTGATGGATCCTTGATCACTGCTTTGGGTATACTATTAGGAGCTTATATTAAATAGTGTGTCATTTTGTGTCGGTAGTCCGGGAAATTTAATATGCAAAAAAAATGTGTAAGCTGATGCATGTCCGCGTCATTTTCCCATAGTTTACATCTGTTTTATGAAGATGTTGATTCCATGGAATATGTAAATCTTTTAATGCTTCCCTTTGGCCAAAGAAAACAGAAGTTATTATGTTATCTTATATATATATATATATATAGTTGCCAATCTAATAGGTATTTAATATATTTATGGGCACCAATTCAGTAGGTATTTTTTTTTTTTACCTATGCATAGGTATCAATTTGGCCAATGAAAATTTAGCATGTACATTTTTTTTATTGTAAAAAGTAAGAGAGAGAAAGAGCATTAATGAAACACGTCTTTTCATGCACTTTATTATAGCTATTGGATCACCATTAGATGGTGATTCAACGGTTAAAGAAAAAATACCTACCCATAGATAAAGAAAAAAAATACCTATTGGATTGACAACCTATATATATATATCATCCTAAACACGCGTGCACACCGACTTCAAAATTATAATCTACTTACATACTAAACCTATCTCCGATGAAACCGACTTATCAAGTGGGGTAAACAAAAGAAGAAACAATCAGGTGGGATAAACAAAAGTTAAAAAATCAGTTATATGATTATTTTTACAATAAATATTAGTGACCATAAAATCCATATTAATAATATATCCTAATACTCTGCACATGCTGATTACCAACGGAAAAGTCTAATCGGAGACGTTTTCGTTAGTATTTTCAAACAAAATCAATCGTATGATTCATCATTGCTAATTTTATCTAAAAAACGTAACTAATTCCTGAAGGAATAGAAAGCATTCGTGAACAAATTTTTTATGAGTCCAAAATACTCTGAACACTTAGAAGGATCCATTGAGCTATAAACAGAACTATCAGTGTTGACCTTGACCCAGGACAAAGGAAGAGGTCTCTGTATAATTTTATCAATGATTGGCAATTTTTAAGGCTTACTTTTGATCTGAAGTTCTCGTAAAATTAAAAGATCGGTTATAGAGTTAAATAAGAGCCAAAGACCATAAATTCAACCTCTCTAATAAAATGCCATAACAAAATAAAAGCTGAAGATAAAGATGATTTTTTATCTTCAAAAATTATCAAATTCTAAAGATGCCAAGTAATCCAAAAAACAAAGACCAAACCAACTTTTAACTAAGCTCGAAGTTGTGGACTAAACGAAAAAAGTTGAGCTCTATCTCAAAAATCCCCCACTGAGCCCTCCAGAAAGACTGTAATGCAAAATAAAGAGGATAATATCGGCCAAAACTACACAACAAAAGGGCAATCAAGGAACAAATGTGTTGAGTCTTCTACTGAGGAATAACAGAAATAACAAGAAAACGGAAGTTGAAAGTCTCGCCTCATCAAAGAAGATACAGTAGGAAAATAGTCACAAAGAGTCCTCCAAAATAAAACCGACCTTGAAGGAGGAATGAAGGAAGACTAAATATACTTTTCCCAAGGGTAAATGACTAGAGAATCAGAAAGAGAAATATAAGCATCGAAGCAAATAAACCTACCGTCTAAAGAACCTATCTAGTACAAAGCATCCAAGTTATCTAAAATCACTACTGACTTAATAACATCAGTTATATCTAGAAAATAATCTGTAAAAGTTGAAGGATGAGACCAGCCCTGTAACACCACTAGGTCTCACCCAAAAGTACTAGCTTGAAAGTACTTTTGGGCTCATAGACTACTACTTAAATACTCGTGATCTTCCCAGAGCATACTCGATGTAGGACTTGGGGCATTACAAGCCCGAATCTGATAAAAAATCTCCAACCAAACTCTCCAAAGGAGGATCGAAAAATAAAGAAGAAGATGCCAAATTAAACAACAAGCAACCTAGCCAATTATCAATTCAAAATTTGATTTTAAAATGTCTACTAACCAGCCAATGAGATTCTTTACGAAGATCTTGATACAAAGGTAGAAGCCTAACCCAGATAGAGGATTTAATTAGATATTTGAAATCCTCATTACTCCTAAAAAAACGAGCCTAGAGATAAGAAAATAAATCATAATCAACAGTCATCACTTTCCGAGCAAACTTTTTGAGAATGACGTTGTTGAGCAAGGATAAGTCATGAAGACATAAGCTACCCACCTCTTTAGGCTAGCAACATTTTTTCCACGAGACTTGGACCAATTTTTTTTGGAGAATAGAACCCGTCCAAATAAAATTTCGAATTGCCTTTGTCATTTTACTGAACAAAGAACTGGGCCATTTGTAAATCTGAAAAAAATGAAGAAGTGAATCATAGATCACAAAACTAACCAGAGCAAGTCTACCAGTAAAGGAGAGACAACTCCATCCAACAATGAAATCAAGCTAGTAAACTATCCATCCAAGGAAGCAACCACCACTGACAAGGATATCCTACAAATAGAGGAACCCCCAAGTAGTGTAATGACTCTCTGCCTCGCTTCATATCACAAATAGAAAATAAATCCCTGATTCTGGTAGGCGAAATTCTCTTACCAAAATAGATATTCGACTTCTTGTAATTAACTAGTTGACTTGAAAAAGACCCATACTACTCAAAAACTGAATGAATAGTTCTCAAGTTCTTTAGTAAAGCTCAATAGAAAATAAGAACATCATGTATATAAAAAGTAGGTCTTACCATAGGATATAGAGATAGAATCAAAAGTTCTTATACTTAAAAAAAGAGTCCTCTACAAGGCAAAAAAGGAGAGAAGAGAGAGGATCACCTTGCCTAACTCACGAGAGCAGGAAAAGTAACCATGGGAGGGCCCATCTCGAAGGACTAAAATATGGGCCGAAATAGTTGAGACCTAAACAGTGAAGGTAGACGAAAAACCAAATAACTTGGGGACCTCCAAAACAAAAGGCCATCTAATAGAGTTAAAAGCCTTATGAATGTCAATCTTTAAAGAAGCATGACTATCGAAAACCAAATTACTTATAGAGTTAAAATACTCAGAAGTTCTTAAAATACAATCACCTATTTGCCTATCTTACACAAATCCAAATTGATTCAAAGAGATAATTAGAGAATTAACGGGTCCGAGCTTAATAACAAGAATGTTAGTGATAAACTTGAAGAAAAAATTTCCTAAAATAATAAGTCTAAAGTTGAATTCATAATTGGCTAAGATAAAAGCTCTCATTTTAGTGGTTTTCCTCAATTTTGTTTTTTAAATGTTGCTTGAGCCAAAAGTGACATCTTTAATCAATGCCCACAATTCATCTTTTGATGAATATTATTTCGTTTATACGAATCCTAGATTGAACAATCCACTCAATCCTTCGGGGTCCCATGACAGGCTTTCATTCTCTTTGTTGGATCAATACTATGTGTGTGGGGAAACCTCTTTTAAAAGAAAAAGGAAAATAACAACATTAATTTGGCATGTAAGCAGCCAAACAGGCAAGAAAGCTCACTACTACAATGATTTTCACCTAAAACACACCGATTTTGTAATTGTAACCCAGTTGGAAGGGATTTGTACTTTATTCGACAACTTGATCAAAACTAGAACTCTTTAATTAATTAAAGGATTATCCAACAAACTTTCCTATTTGATTAGTGATGAAATCACTTAGTGGACTACAAAGATGGCTCCACTCGAATTTTTTTTATTTTGTTGCTTTTAAAATTTCTTACAACTAAAGCTATTATTACTCTCTATTGTTTATTGTTGTGTGTGTGTATGTGTATCAACGCTATAACTACCATTTTCACTCCTCTCATATCATTATCATTGTAATTATCTGTTGTTTTTTGAGAGAATTATATGTAACTATCGTTCAATTAGTAGGAAAAAGAATTCAAGTACTACCAAAACGGACACCGATTTAAGAGGCGTCATAAAAGCCAAGAGAAACGACGTGGCATTTTCCCCTTAATTGCAAAGGGGATTGTCGTTTATCTGTAGTCAGTTTTGCAAAATATTTGCTTTCAGAAAACAATATGTCGTTTGTTGTTTCGATCACATACATATGTATAATGCATTGCTTAACGTTGTTTGAATGGTAATTTGGTAAATGAAACCTTCTTCTGCCTAAGCCCAATCCCAGAGTACAAAATATCTTCCGTGTATAGCCTAACTCTTTCCTTTTCTCCCATAAAATACATATCGTATGCCACCAATGTCGTTTCGTCTGGCGAATAAAGGCGTTATATCTTGTTTGTTCTTCAACATTAATCGACATGCTGAGAATAAAGAATACCTTACCTCTCCCTTTTTTCTGCACCCTCTTTGTTTATTTATTTATTTCTTTCTTTTTATTTTAAGTGTAAGTGACTCATGATGTAACAAAAAAGAAATGGAAAACTGAAAATGCAGGGACCAACTAAGTCGAAATCAGGAACTAATTAAGACTTAATTTATAAAAAAAAAAATTAAAAAAAAAAAAAAAACCTGCACACTAGGCCAACTCTGTTAAAGAACTGAAATTACTAAAGAAAAAAAAAAACCCCCCTTTATTTATGGTGTAAGCAGGAAAATATAGCGAACATACATGTATACAAGCACACTTATGGCTTAACCAAACACAAAACAAAACACACATTCATTAATTTTGCACACTTATGGCTTAACAAAACATAAAACAAAACACACATTCATTAATTTTGCATACATAATTGATTATAGATAGATCATCACCTTACTCATTACTTAATTTCCTTATTCGATCTGAACCAGCTTCCTCTCTGGCTTTTTCACCTCTCGCTTGGGAATGGTCACTGTAAGCACCCCATTCTCCATTGATGCCTTCACCTCATCCACCTTAGCATTCTCCGGCAGCTTAAACCTGCGGTGGAACTTCCCCTGGCAACGCTCCACGCGGTGCCACGTGTCATGAGTAGTGGTATTAGTAGTACTACTACTACTACCACCATCACTACTCCTGTCGTTTTTCTCCACATCATCATCAACATTTTTCCTCTCTCCGCTGATTTCGAGAACTCGACCCTCGACTACCTCGACCTTAACATCGTCCTTGCTCAGGCCCGGAAGGTCGGCCACGAAGATGTGGTCATTCGGGGTCTCTTTCCAGTCGGTTGGGGTGTTAAGGACAGGGCACTTGTTGATCAACGACAGGAAGGGGTCCAGAATTTCTCCGCCGAATAGTTGGGGGATCAACGACATGTCGTATGGTTGGAATTGAAAGGTGCGAAGTATGGATAATGATGTGATCGAATTCAAGTGTTGTGTGTGTTTGAGTGGTGAGATTATAGAACATGTTTGTGTGTATATTTATAGTTGAAGAGAAGGATGGAGCTTGAACTTTCTTGGGTCTTCGATCACTGTTTGTGGGACTACAGATTAAAAAGGAATATTTATCAGTTATGATCTGATTGATGTTTCTACCATCTTCGGCAAGTTTCGGGACAACCTTGAACATTCTCTTTAATTTGCCTTTTTTTCCTTTTTTCAATTGAAATTATTATATTGTTGTTTTTAATTTGGGTTATGTAAGGTCTAGAATATGGACGTCTAACATATTGTATTTCCAGGTCAGTACAATGATCCAGACCCTACACCAAGGACTCCAATCTTGTCTCCCCCCAAATATATATATATATATTAAATTAAATTGAAAACATCTAAACGGCATGTCGCTCCTGTGTGGGCAAGGTGTCTAGTTCACTGGGTTTCCATTTGTACATACTACATATCCAAAAACAAACGCTGATCCAAGTTTTAGACCTTAGAACAACCCCCATTTTAATTTTACTTTCATAATGTACCATAACACTTACTCATGAGCTATCTTTTTGTCCAACTATACATACTATTATGCAGAATTTTTTTTCTCTTATTATTATTATTATTATTATTATCTCAGCCTTTGTTTGTAACATAGTTGTTTAAACTAAGACACCGCCAAATCTCGGATAAGGTGAAAGTTGGAGATCAAAATGAGATTGGCCTATTTTTCTAAAGTGCTCAAAATAGGATTAAGAGTAATCTAAATAAATGTCTAAACGACATCCGGAAGTAAGAAAAGCAAGAAGCCGTTTTTCTTTTCTTTACTTTTTTTGAATTTTTGTTTCTGTAGTTTCGTAAAACAAGAAAACGCCATTCTGTCGTTTTGTAGGTCATTCACGATAGAAATATCTAGATCACTATTGTCACAAAAGACTAAGGGGAGTTTTTTTAATTTTTTTTTAAATTTAAATATTTGTCCTTAATATTAACTTATCAATAGTTTACTTGCATTTAAAAAAAAAAAGTTTCCCTCATTTGCTTGCATCCGGAATAGTCCCTTGAGAGCTACCTTTACCATGGATATTCTTGTGTTGATGGTTCCTTGTACAGCGTTTGCTTACGCTATGCTCAACTGGGAAAAGCACTCCAAATTGATTCATTGGTCAATCTGGTATTTTTTTTTTTTTTTTCAAAAGAAGGGAATTAGCCCAAAGAGACATGAAAAGCTAAGAAGATATATGGATACGTAAGAATATATGAATAATGGCAATTCTAGGCCCTAGTGAAAGGGCACTAGTTCTTTTTAGTACTAGTAGTCTATTATTGAGAATGCTACATATATTGTTTTAATTTTGGAATAATATATTTCTTTCAATTTTTTTTTTTGGAATAATAGACAAAATAATAAGACCCACGAATGCCCTAGGGACAACAGCCCTGAATTTCATGTACCTAGAAAATGAAAGCCTAAGAAGAGACCTAATCGCTTAGTCAATGTGATGTTGATACTACGTAGCTCATCGTTATCAAATGTTCAACTTGTTCAAGAGAGATAAAAAGGACTTTTTCCAAACTTTCTTTTCTCAAACAAAAACAAGGCAGGCAACCCAAGAATCCCCTATTATTATTATTATTATTATTATTATTATATATTATTCCGTGATCTGAATTCAACTATTTTGGATTGCCCTCCTTTAGTTTCTGGTTTGGCAAGCTAAAATTCAAGACGGTTCTAACCAAAAGGTATGAGAAACTCACACCTTTTCTATTAGTACTTAGTACTAGTTACTTGAATATAGTTTTATACATATGTTTTGTTTGAAATGAGTATTGGTTCAACTCTTAATTTTGGTTTCCTTCTTCTTGTCCGTTCCCTTTTAATTTCTTGGTCTTATTGTTCTTTTGCAGATTATGATTAGGTGAATGAGGTTTCGGGTTGTAACGCGTTTTTGTTGACAGAAGATAGAGAGCACAGCTGAGCATATGCGTTACCGAAGTGAAAATGCTCGCGTATGAGCAGTTTTGTGCTCTCTGTTCTTCTGTCAACACAATCTTCTGCCACTTCTATTTCTGCTATGTTATCTATTTTGCTGATTAAGGTAAGTCATAAGCGTTGCACCACTTGTTCATGAGGTAACACACTGATCATATTTAATACCTATCTTATAGTGCAATTTTTTTCCTTTTTTTCTTGGCATTTATGATCTCCCACACTAAGGTCAACCCTAAAATTTTCTACAGACCATATCGACCATTTGATAAGGTATTTGTAGTTGGTTGGTTAAGCCTGATTACAGAATCAAGAGGGCTTTTGACACCATAAGAAAATTAAACATTCGACTTTCTATGTATATTTCTTTCTTGTGCTTTCATTTTGTTTAGAAAAATCAGACGAATATTTTGAAATATCGTCAAAGATCATGTTTGAGATGCTTTTTTGGGGACGGTCCATGAAGACTTTGAAAGTGAGAAACTTGATAAATACATGGAATATGAATAGAATAATTCATTGTTCTCTTTTTCTTAATTGCAGCTAATATAGAGGACTGAAGAAAAAACACTACTATTCTAAGGCAACGGTGTTTATTGTTTCTGCTAAAAGACTACTCATTTATGTGTCTTTAAACATGTAGATGTCGTTCTTGAGTCAAATTTTAGTTTCAACCCAATAGATCTCAAATAGTAAAAGAAACAGAGGATTTGAAATTTTCACTATTACAAGTTTATCTTTCTTTCTTCCCTTTGATACTAGAACTAGAGAGATGTGGATTTTATGACAATTACGGAGAAGTTGATATTTTCATAATTACAAGTATACGATCCACTAGCACAGAATTAGTATAACCTCAATTGACACACATGCGCAACGTGGATGACTGTTGTTATCAAATATTTTCTCATGGCAATAATATTTGGAAGATTTGGAGCTATTCAAGTAATAATGGTACCAACAAAGAAGAAATAGATGCAATCAATACTTACATATATATGGTTTTGTACGATCCAATCAAACATTTTTTTTTGGGGTGGTGGCTTAAATAATCCAGAAAATTCCGGGGTGCGTTTTCTCTCATTTCTCTATTTAATACAATTTCCACCATGAAAAAAGACACCCAGAATCTTGTATCGTGGCATGGCATGTTTGGCTCTTTCAATTCCTTATGCCATAACTTTACTGCAGGGCGTGTCTAAAAGTAATATTACGAATTTAGATCTACTACTAATTTAATTATGAATTTAAACCCACTACTAATTTACTCTAACCCTTAGTATAGGATTAAAACTCGAAAAATAAATAAAGAAAATACTCATACACCTAAAAATACAAATCGTTTAATATGATTCAATTACAGAATATAACCTACATCTACAGAGACTATCAATATGCATTTCACTGAAATAAAGAACAATTTATGTACTCTCACAGTTTTTCGTTTACCTGAAAAACCCAAAGTGCTCTCACTAAGTTTACAAGATAATTTTCTTAGGGTTTTTCTAACTCTCTTTCTCTCTCTAAATGTCTACCCTTTTGCTTATGAGAATGAAACTCACGATTGCCCCATAAGGTCTATATATAGAGAATGTACGAGAGTCCTAGTTCTAATCAAAATCTGGTTATATGGCTTATATCCCATTTAAACCCACCATTAGAAAAACTATACAAAGGATCCTACGTTGAATCAAATATACATGTGTGTTTATGCATCAACAAATACTGAGTTTCCTAGTTTATTAAAAGACTCCAAATACACTAGGATACTTGCATAAACGACAGCCACACATAACAATTCTCTATCTTAGTTGGTAGTCATAGTCCTTAGCTATTTATAGGCTTCAACCGCCCCTCATAAGGCGAACCAAGTCTTCACCTTCACTAAGTCCAAGCAATGCTTGAACTTAGCCGCTGGGAATGCCTTCATCAGCATGTCTATCGGATTATCTTCTATAGAAACCTTTTCCATGCTAACGATCTCTCTACAGATAATGTCACAAATTAAATGAAGCCTGATATCACTGTATATTGTGCGGTCTAAAATCCTATGCTAGGTCGTATGTGTAAGAATATGTGCGACCTCCACCGCATATGTTATGTACGACCTCCACCGCATAGGGTTACGTGCGACCTCTTCCGAATAGGTTATGTGTCACCCGAAAGAAAATGAAACTAGTCTTTACTTCGTTAAACGGGTAACTTACAAGAAAAGGGAAACAAAAGTCTCTCTTTCAAGTTCGACCAATTACCCGATTTAAGTGATTACCCAATTATGTTGTTACTCAAATTGTATTACTCGATTGTAGTTACCCATTTTCATAATTAGAAACATTAAGTTACCCTCATCTATATAAAGGGAGCTTAAGGTTTCGGGATAGGGGGATCTTTTCCAAATCTAGAGAGGCAAAAGAATTCTCAAGAGTATTTTCTTTTTTTCAGACAACACATTGTAATTTTGAGTTCTTATAATTCTCCAGAATATAGTGAAAAACAATGAACGTAAGCTCATCTTTTACGAGGCTGAACCACTATAAAATCTTTGCCTCTTTATTTACTTTGATTAATAACACAATTCACACAAGCCATATCTCATAATTTTTTCTAAAATTTATTGTTGACAAAACCGCCATCAACAATTGGCGTTAGAAGGAGGGCTATTCCGGCAAAACAGTGTCAAATCTCACTTTTTTAATAATGGCAAACACCAGAAATACTACTAGAGTCACCAGAATTAGCCAAAACCAACCCCAAAGCACCGCTGCTATACAGGCAGACCCTGCTCAGGATCAGCCTACTATGACCGCAATAGAGAACCTTTCCCAGAGACAGGATCGCATGGAGGAGACACTGGTGAACCTTCAGCAGTCACTAACCAGATCAATGACACCCTACGATGACTTGCTGAAGGGCAGATGGTGACCCCACCATAGCACGAACGTCCCAAAGAATGTCCTGCTCAATTATCTGAGAAAATAATACAGATCCTAGAGACAAGAAGACGCAGCCAGCCAAGAACCCAGCAAGAGCGTCATGAAGATCGCATCTCCAAAGGAAAAGGCAAAGTCGCAAACTTGCCTCTAAAATCTGGTACAGAGAGTTCAAGCACTAACCGTGATCGTGGACAACCTTCTCGCAAATCCACTGATAGTCAAGATCGCTTGAGTAGCGAACGAAGACGACCATCAAGAAGCGTTTTCGAAAGAATTAGCAGAGAGTCGAGACAAGATCCTGCAGACCTAAGACAGTATTTGGAGCGACGACATAGCCATAATCGATCTGTATCGCATCATAACGACCAAAGTCGGTCTCGTCGCACTATTTCACTGGATTCCTCTCACAGATCGCAGAAGACTCTACCTGACCAGCCCGCCATGCATCAGGATAACAATCAAAGGCCGCCCTTGCCGCCAGTGAGAGATAATGCTTTCCCTCTGAATGTCGATGTTCACAATTTAAAGATCGCATTAGATGCACTTACTGGTTGGGACGATGAGCTCGCTGATGGGTATCGTCAATCACCATTCAGCGAGGAAGTTCGAGCTGCAGCCCTACCTATTGGATTCAGACTTCCCACCATTAACACTTTTGATGAGAAAACTGATCCACAGGACTATATGGATCACTTCAATGACTTAATAGAACTCCATCGTGTCAATGATCATGCGCGTTGCAGATATTTCGCTGTAACTCTCTCGGGAGTAGCAAAGAAGTGGTTCTGAGGACTCAAATCCGGCTCGATCTCATCCTAGCAACAACTTCAGACAGCGTTCTTGAGACAGTTTCAAGCTGCAAAGAATTTCACTGTTCCACTTGTTAGCTTGTCTGCAATCCGACAAGGTCCAGAGGAGACTCTACGATCTTATCTCAATCGATTCACCTCAGAGTTAGCAAAGGTCAACAACCCACCTGAACGAGGAGTTCTAACTCTCATGATGGCCGGGGTGCGACCAGAAACTAAACTCTGGGAGAAATTACTTGAGCGAGAATGTAGAACTCTTGAAGACTTCTACCGAAGGGTTGGTCGGCATCTGAGATTAGAATCTTCGCACGAGAATCTTCAAAACACTAAGAAAAAAGGGAGGAAAGATGCGACTAAAGACGCGGTCATTACCAACAATAATGGTAATAAGAAAAATAAAAGGAATAATGAACAGTTGAAGGAGAATCAGCCTAGACCCAAAAGGCAGGAGATTTCAAGAGCTCCCATGCGGTTCAACAATCACACTGAATTAAACGCGCCCATAAATCATATCTATGCGGTCACAAACCAGAAGGAGCGATTCCGTCAACCGGAACCGATGAAGCAGGATAGGACAAAGTGCAACCCCAACAAGTTCTGCCGGTATCACAATAATATTGGGTATGATACCAATAATTGCTTTGCCCTGAAGGATGAAATTGAAAGACTAATTAGAGAGGGGCGATTGCGGCAGTACACCAGGCAGAACGACGAAAGGCGAGAAGAAGACCAACAGTGACCTCCAGAAATTCAACGCGAAGTTCGAACTATCTTCGAAGGACCGCATATTGGCGGAGATTCGAAAAGGGCTCAAGACAGGTATGCACGAGAAGCTTGACAACAGCCATTAACTAACGTCATGCATCTTGAGCAGCGACCACGCAAGCTTTAACGAGTACCAGATATGGACATTATCTTCACAGAACAGAACGCAAGAGAAGTCCATTATCCGCATAATGACGTGTTAGTCATAAAAATTAATTGTGGAAGTATACAGTTTTGGCGAGTATTGGTTGATAACGGGAGTACTGTGGACATCCTGTAGTTCGACGCCTTTAAAAATATGGGGTTGAATGAGAGCGACTTGAAGCCTACCACCACTCCACTCTATGGTTTCTCTGGTGACAGCCTAATGCCTATGGGCATGATTGAATTGATGGTCAGCGTTGGGACCTATCCTAGGATTTCAACGATAATGACCCAGTTTTTGGTGGTAGATTGCCCCTCTGCTTTCAATGCTGTGCTGGGAAGACCGACACTGAGGGAACTTCGAGCCGTCACCTTGATCTACCATCTCACTATGAAGTTCCCGACCCAACACGGGGTAGGCGAGATGCGAGGAAACCAATATGATGCGAGGACTTGTTATAACAACTCGCTAAAACTCGCAGCAAAGGTAGCGCCAATCGAGACAGCGAGCAAAGCGTCAATCGAGGTAGAGGGCAAAGCGTCAGTCGAGGCAGCGAGCAAAGCGTCAGTCGAGGCAGTGGGCAAAGCGTCAGTCGAGGAAGCAAGCAAAACGTCAGTCGAGTCGTCAGACAAAGCGTCAGTCGAGTCGACAGTGAAAGCGTCAATCGAAACGACCAGTGAAGACTTCGATCCTCGAGAAATAGACGAAGAGGTCAGAACTGGACCCATTGAAGATCTGGAGGACTTATCATTCGACATGTCTTCCAAGACTTTAAAGATTGGAACAGAGGTTCAAGGACCTGTGCGAGCTTCATTGGTCGCTTTTCTGAAGTCTAATTTGGATGTCTTCGCATGGCAACATTCGGACATGGTAGGGATTGATTCAAGGATCATATCCCATCGTCTTAACATAGATCCGACAAAGAAGCCTATACGGTAGAAAAGAAGGGCTATAAATCCAGAACGCTATGTCGCGTTAAAAGAAGAGGTGGAGAAGCCGCTCAAAATTGGTTTCATAAGAGAGTCTTTTTATCCTGACTGGCTTGCAAACCTGGTTTTGGTGAAGAAACCCAATGGGAAGTGGAGAACGTGCATCGATTTCACCGATCTCAACAAAGCATGCCCGAAGGACAGCTTTCCACTTCTAAGAATCGACCAGCTTGTAGATGCGACATCGAGGCATGAACTTTTAAGTTTCATGGACGCGTATTCTGGATATTATCAAATCCCGATGTACGAGCTAGATGAGGAGCATACTTCATTCATCACGGATCGAGGAATATACTGTTATAAAAAGATGCCCTTCGGACTTATCAATGCAGGAGCGACCTACCAATGTCTTGTCAATATGATGTTTGCAAAACAAATTGGTAAGACAATGGAGGTATACGTCGATGACATGCTGGTGAAGTCGGAGAAAGCTGAAGATCACATCAAGCACCTTGATGAGATGTTCAAAATCCTCCGGAGATACCAGATAAATCTGAATCCCCAAAAGTGTGCATTCGGAGTAGGATCTAGAAAATTTCTGGGTTTTATGGTCAATTAGCGAGGAATCGAAGCAAATCCTCAGAAGATACAAGCGTTGATTGATATGCAATCTCCTCGTAAACCCAAGGATGTGCAAAACCTAGCAGGAAAAGTAGCTGCACTAAGTCAGTTTGTATCCAGATCAACCGATAAATGCCAACCTTTCTTTGAGGTATTAAAAGGATCAAAGAGGTTCGAGTGGACGGAAAAATACGAGCAGGCGTTCCAAAAGTTGAAAAAGTACTTAGGTTCTCCTCCACTCTTGTCGAAGCCAAATCCGGGAGAAGAATTATGCTTATATCTCACTGTTTCTAAGTATGCGACGAGTGCTGCATTAATTCGAGAGGAGGGAAATATTCAGCGACCTATGTATTATGTAAGTAAGAGATTACTTGATGCTGAAACCAGATATCCAGAGATTCTAAAATCCTCCGAACACTTTGTTCTTATCCTACTCAAAGGCCTTCTTGTCCCTACATCACTGCCTTTTATTGGAAAATTGCTCAAACCAGACTAGCTTTATCCAACTAGAATAAAACCCAGTTTGGAAAGTTAAAGTCCAATATTATAGCCATTAAAAAGGCTATCTCATAAATTCAGGCCAATAATAACCCGGACGACCTCTGAAAAGAACTGGAATTCAAGTCTTTCTTATCAGAACAACTGTTAAGAGAAGAACTACATTGGAAGCAAAAATCCCGAATTAAATGTTTACAAGAAGAAGATAATTACACCAAGTCCTTTTTCATCTCAACTCTGACAAGAAAACAGAGATACAAAATTGATTTTATAAAAGATCAATCCAGAACATAGAGAAACTCTAGAACTAAGATTAATAATGCTTTTATCAACAAATTTAAGGCCACTTACTATCCGCCAGCTTCCGAACCTTGCCTAGATCTAGGAAATATTATCTCTCCTATCATAACAGATGTTGAGAATGAAGCACTGAGCAAGATCCCATACTTCAAAGAGAAAAGGGATACTCTCTTCTCTATGGGCTCTCTCAAGGCCCTAGGCCTAGATGGCATGTTTGTCATATTTTTTAAACACTACTAGTCAATTGTCGGCCCAGATTTCGTTTATATGATTCATAATTTCTTTCTCACTTCTCACATGAATCCTACCATTAACTCTACAAACCTGGTCTCAACACCAAAATTTGAATGCCTTACTTTTATTAACCAATTCAGACCAATTGCCTTGTGTAATACTCATATGATGATCTCTAAAATTCTTGCGAACTGTTTGAAACCACTCCTCACAAATCTGATCTGCACGACTTAATCAGCATTTGTACCAAGTTAATCTATCCATGACAACAATATACTCATCCAAGAGGTTATCCACTCAGTGAAAAGAAAGAAAGGGAAATGGGGACTCATAGCTCTTAAGTTGGATATAGAAAAGGCATACAATATACTCAATTGGGATTTCATTATAAAAGTCTTGAAGGCCTTTAGTTTCCATGAAAGTTGGATTAATTGGGTGAGGAATTGTATTACCACTACTAAATTTAATTTGCTACTCAATGCAGCAATATTCTAGTTCTTTCTCTACTCAAAGGGATCCGACAAGGCGATCTCTTATCCTCTTATTTATTCATCTTAAGTATGGAAGTCTTATCCAAATGCCTCGATGAAAAACTTGAGGAAGGGACACTACATAGCATTAGACTGGCTCGATCAGGACCCACCCTCCACTATTCATTTTTTATAGATGACCTGTTCCTATTTGGAAGAGCAATAACTGAGGAAGCCAACTATTTCTAAGTCTATCTTGCTGGTTTCTGTGCGTTGTCTTGTCAGTCCATTAGCTGGGAGAAGTCCTCGGTATTTTCAATCAAAAAATAAGCTACAATGATAGAGGCCATATTTCTCGCATTCTGGGGAAGAGGCATGCTTCTAGAATGACCAAGTACCTTGGCTTCCCTCTATTCATCACTTGTAGAAAGAAAGAAGACTTTCAATTTGTTTTGGACTACCTGGAATCAAGGCTTGCTAGTTGGAAAAGAAAGCTCTTTTCTAAAGCTAGGCGTCTCATTTTAATCAATCAAGTGGGCCAATCTATAGCCTCGTATGCTATGCAAACAGTAGCTCTCTCGATGGCAACATGTAACAAAATTGACTCTCTTTTTAGGAGGTTTTGGTGGGGATCGAATAACAAAGGAAACTCAAAGCTTTGTTTGAAAACTTGGGACTCGATATGCTCACCAAAATCGGTTGGCAGCTTGGGTATAAGGAGGACTGTCGATATTAACTGTGACCTCATAGGGAAATGGGGATGAGAGCTTTTAACTAACATATCTTTACTTTGCTTGCAGGTACTTCGAAACAAATAACTCCACCAAAGGTCTTTCTTCAATGTTATTCCATCATAGAGAGAATCTTGGTCCTAGAAAAATATTTGTAAGACTAAATTCTACATTCAGAAGGGTGCTTGTCGATTCATTGGTGATGGGCATAGTACCCCTTGGTTCCTAGTAGTGAAGGTTTCAAACCAATTCCCAAGGGAAACTCGTGCCATGGAAACGTCCTGGTAGCGGACTTCATACAGGGGGATGGTTCATGGGACTTATTGAAAATTCAAAACTCTTTCGATCTTTTTGTAGCCTCGAAGATAGCTAGTATCAGAATCCCTGTTATTCATAGAAGAGATTTATGGTTTTGGGTTCCAAGTGCAAATGGAAAAATCTCAACTAAGTCAGCTTACTTAACTGACTAAGGGCAAAGGTTTTTAAACTCATCTCCCCTTCCCAGCTCCTATTGGACCAGGCTCTAATCCCCCACAGTCCAACCTCGTCACAAAACCCTATAGTGGCATGCCATCATTAATATCTTCCCAATAAGAACCCGCCTTTCCCAATTCCTAGAAGTGGAATGCATCATGTGCCCTATATGCAACCAAGCCCCAAAGTCCATGGAACATTTATTCCTATTTTGAGAATTGGCCAATAGAATCTAGTTCTCGTCACCATGGAATTTTCATCCTTCCCAATCTAGTGTTCCCTCCATGGCATCCTGGTTTTGCTTTATTTCGGATGTTAATTCCTCTGCCACCTCCAAATGCCTAATCTTTGCTTCAGTCGCAATGGAATTGGTTTAGAAAGCTAGAAATGAGGTTGTGCACCTGAATATTATTCCATCCATGAACCGACTCATCAACTCAATCAAGTCATCTAGTGCTAGTTTTGTCTCAGCTTTCTCTCCTCCCACTATCATCCTAACTACTAATATTTTGGTGCCTCCTCCCGAAGACTAGTTGGAGATAAATGTTGATGCTGCCATCAAACATGAAGCTACCATAAGATCGGTCATATGTTGTGATTTAGTAGGCTCAATCATCGGCATATCAACTCATAAATATAATCCATCCTCTGTTATAGTTTGAGAATGCTTGGCAGCACTTCAAAACATCAACCTTGCTATATCATTTGATGCCAGGCATATTATCCTGGGAGATTTTGAATATTATTGTAGATTACAGAAACAGTCTCAGAAGGTTCTTTACTTGGTCTACATTTTAGATTAGAAGGTCCTCAAAATTTTTAGCCCATACTATTGCTAACTGGGCTTGTTTCTTTGCAACTTTTGGGTGTATTGATACCTCGTTGATCCTAAAGGGAGTTATTTCTGATTGTATTTGCTAGTTCTATAATTCTTCTTGACATTGTACTAAACGGGAACCTATTTGTATGTTTATTTGAGTTTATGGAATTCCCTCGTTTGTTATAAAAAAAAAAAAAAATGTGATGAAGAGAAAATGAAACTAACTTTTTAATATTTAGTCGGTGAACTTTCTTTTCAGTTTTGTCACGTATATAAATATTGGGGAGCAATATCAAATATAGAGGGGTAACTGAGGGTATTCGAGGGATAATAAAAGAGAGTTGCAGTGGCATAATAAGATAAGAGCACCCATAGAGAATGCAACATAGACAAAAATAGCACAAGAGGAATAGCTCCAATACTCAACCAAGAAATTTTTAAAGCAATTTTTTTTTTCTCTTCAATTTTTTGTTTGAATATTATGTCTGTGTTTATGGTTTTTCTTAGTTTAGTTATGAGTTAATTTTCTTTTTCTAAACTTACGATGTAGCCTAACTATGAAACTTTAGATTGATCTTTTAATTTAGTCAATGAATTATTTTTCTTAATTGAATTTTTAATTATATTCTTAATACTTCTATTTATCTGGCCATTAAATAGATGATTTGTCAATCATAATAAAACTGGAAGGAGACTTAAGTGTCTAATTCATTGGGTTAAAAATCATAAATTGTATATAAAATAGAAATATATTTACATATTTTGTATAGTTGCTACATACATAAGATTTTACAGATCGTGATAAATTCTTAATTAGTTTAATTCATATAAGAATATAGTATATTAGTAATTAAAAGTATTTTTGCTTAAATTCGGAAGAGAATAATGAATAAAATTGGGAATCTCGATTATGACTAGAGAAATAATTTTATACTAATGAGATAGACAATTTAGAGTTGATTCGTTACGGTGAAATCAGAAACCCTAAATTTATTTTCATTGATTTAAATTTCATTTAATCAGAAACCCTAAATTTATTTTCATTGATTTAAATTTCATTTAATTTTCGTTCTTGTTATTTTAAGTGCATTTAGTTTATTCTTTTTGGTTTTAATTTAATTTTTCTTTAGTTATTTAGCTCAAATAAAATTAAGGTCAGTACAATTCAGATAATTAGTAAACATAGTCACCGTGTAAATAATATTCGCTCATCACTTTATTACTTATTAGCGATATTATACACTTGTAATTAATCTTGACAACACCTAGTTCTAATCAAAATATGGTTATATGGCTTATATCCCATATAAACCCACCTTTAGAAAAACTATACAAAGAGTCCTACGTTGAATCAAATATACATATGTGTTTATTCATCAACAAATACTAAGTTTTTGTTATATTAAAAAAAATTACCAAATCGAGTGGCACTTCTCTTTGTGAGAGCTGAGTAGTGTGGTCAAACACTATCACCCAATCTCATTACCTCCCAGAGATTTCACCATTCATTTTCTTGTGTTATTTAAGCTAGGAGGAAGAAAGAGGCTATGATCTGGATCAATTGGTAGAAGAGATGTCTAAACTCCACTGTACGGACTCACTAGTGGAAATAAAAGCAGAGTTTGACAGAAGTGAGATCCATAACCAACCTATCCTAGTCAGCCGCTTTATCTCCAATCGTTTGTACTTAGCTCAGATGACTCCAAGCATCTTCTTTCGTATTTGGGGTCTTAAAGACTCCCTAAAGGTTAGTGATTTCAGTCCCAACAAATTTATCTTTTAATTTTGGTCTCTTTAGGAAAAACAAAGAACCTTTCAAAAGAGGTCATGGATCGTTAATCGCTGCCTACTAATCTTAAAGTAAATTCCACTGGAAATGTCTTTAGAAGAAGAATTAGATTTCTCCACTATGATCTTATGGGCTCAAGCCCATGGGCTCTCTATGGAACTTCTTTCTATGGAGAATGCTAGGAAGATTGGTGACATGGTTGGGAGAGTAATTGAACTAGATAAAGCCTGCAATAGACTTTTCTCCCTCGAGGAAGTTCCTCAGAATGAGAGTGGAACTCCCTATTACTAAACCTTTCTTTGTAGATTTCTTCAAAAAAAAGAGAGGAGAAAGCTAGAAGGTCAAGGTATTAGGTTCAGATAAAGTACGAGAAACTACTAGATTACTGCTATAAATGTGGTATTTTGGGTTATGAAAAGAAGACATGTGGAGCAAAAAAGGCGACCACCATCATAGATACCTTAGGGCGGTGTGTGCCGCTCTTCAGCCCTTGGCTCAAAGCGGATTCGGAGGTGAAAAACTGCTTTGAGCCCATAGAAATTCCTAAGGTACAACCTTTCAGGCAGCCAAATATCGTTATCATCGAACACCGTTCCGATCAACCTTGGGGAGACGAGGTATTAGGCAGCTTTTCCTACACTCAAGTTCTGATTCATGGCTCAAAGGTGGACCCAATAATCGAAGAAATAGGGACAAAGCCTCTTTAGCCAGAAGAGAATACTTCCTCACCAGTGTTAGGCACTAGTGTAGAGAGCTCGACCAAGTAACTGGCTTTACCGAGTTCGGAAATAATCTCTCAGGATATCAGAATAATTGAAAGCTACAAAGCATGCCCTCTTCTGGGAGAGAAAGAAAAGAAGATTCAAAATTGCTAGGCCTTTTTTTGGAGATTAATATTGATCATTTGACTAAACCATCCATTCTCAGGGATGCAAATGTCCTTATATTGTACTTGTCTACTGTAGAGCCCCCAAACTCCTAAATTTAAGGCCCACCAGACCCTTATTTAGGACCTATCTATTAAGATTATAGGAGGCCCACCTTACAAGAAGAGAAAAAGGCAGAGTTTCATGCTACTTGTTATTCACTCTACACTTTTTCGTGATGGGCAAGGCCCTGAGGACTATATTGGGTCTACTTTTGTACCTTTGAGTAGTGAAGGTCATGTAGCAACACAAGCATATGCTGATTCGTTAACTCCTTCGTTCGCACCACCATTATCTATTGTTTATAGTAAAGGTATCAATACCAACACAAAATCTAGTTACACTCCTTCAAAAGAAGAGTCAAAGAAATCAAGTCAGAGACTAAAAGGGAAAACTCATAAAAGGAAGATTGAGCAGCCTGCAACCGATAGGTCTTCCACATCCAATAAAGATATCGCTAGTAATACCTAGTGTTGGGGTGATACTTACCAGTTATCCACCTGTCTCTGAACTACTGATACCGTATCTATCAACTGTCTACGTGTCTTCGCTATCCTAGGGTGTTTTTGACCTCAGGTTGGACCGGAGAGGCGGGGGTGACTACCTGCAAAGACTCTCCGATACTTAAGTCAGATGTTTACCCCTGAAATTGAGTAATAAAGATCAAGTTTTTCTCTTACTTATATATATTTTCATATATTACTCTTTGTATATGTATGTGCCTCTTGTCCTCAGGGGGATGCATGGCTCATATATATAGTCCGGGAACTGAGAATCTCCTAGTTCTCAATCCTAGGACCAAGTACCTTTTTTCATCATGACTTACTCTAGAAATCACGGGCTATGGTTACCGTAATTTCCCTTGTATCGTCGTGACTTACTTTCCGCTGTCCCCTATGACTCAAGCCTGGTGAGAGTGAGATTTTAACAAGCCGCCGTTCTGTCAGAATGGTTTGCCCAATGCGCATACCTACCCAGGATTGCATTAAATACCCTGTCTGGGTCTGGAGCAGTGTGCTGCCTCCAATGATCTTCTTGGCAGAAGACCCTCGAGACTCCTGACCCCCAACTATTAAGGTAAGAATTAGAGTGGCTGAACACATCCAGGGTCTGGGATAGATTCGACCCTGGCCTCTGATAGCCCACGGGCCCATATGGTATCATGTATGACTCGCGTGGTTTTCCGGTGGTCTTTCTAGATATATGTCAGACGGTGTGCCCCCCTAGTGACTTGTTCTGCCACTTAATCGTCAACATAATACATGATTTAGGAATGGACCCTACAACTGCCCCCATTTCCCTATTTGATGGATTCGCATCCATCAAATGGGGAAATCATGCTTCCAGTCCGCCAATTTGAAGGGTGCATATGGCTCCTTACAGTCATTTTTTCGCTACTACTAACTCTGGTGCACGCCATCCAGTGTCATAATTTTTCAAATTTCGAAATTCTAGTGCTCCCGTCTTCCTTGCGTTGTTCTCCTCTAGGGAAGACTCTTCGGCTTCCCTCCTATAAAAGTCGTACTTGTGCTCATTTCTTACTTTACCAAAATTTCCAAGTATTACAGCTTTCCTAAATCTTAGGGTTTCCGAATCTTCCCTTTCCTAAAACCTTTTGCCCTCTTTGATCGCATCCGAGATAATGGCCCCGAACCATAGTCAGAAGCTCCGCCTCGTTGCGGATTCCGAGTTGAGCTCGTTAAGGAGGCAGCTCTGCTTCCCTAGCGGGGTTACCTTATAAAGAGTCGAGGGCTTAGCAGACTGGTACCTTCGCCCCTTTGCCCCCAAAGGCTCTATCATCTTGGGGAGGAGGCACTTGGAATGGTTGCGGTTTCCCCTTCCTCCCCTAGTCCATCATTTCTTCAGCCTGACAGGGATTCACCCAATGCAACTAAACGCCAATGGGGCCATGATCTTGATGGGGCTCTCTGCTCTATCGATTCTCTTCAACGTGCATATCGACCTGGAAGTGGTCTTTTATGCCTACAAGCTCACCCTCATCCCCAAAAAGAGCTCTTACTCTACTATCTACCTCCAGCCACTCCCGGGGCGCCATGTTTTTTGGGGGTTGCCAAAATCGGACAAACAATGGGATTCCCACTCTAGGCTATATGCCATAGGAGGGGCATGGTACTTTCCCTGGGTAAACGGAGAGCGTTTCCAAATTCCCCTATTTTTTCTGCAGGGTAAGTACTAAGTCGTAGTTCTTGGGTCTGCGTGTACTCCGTCCATCTTTACTCATGGTATTTTGCCTTGCACAGCCTCTGTGGAGGAAAGCAAGTTCGAATCGCGACTGTCGGCAGGGCGGCTCAAGGAGCTGGAGGAAGTCGTCATCTTCGGGTCCTCCGGAGATTGCCGACATATCCAGGCCATTCTGCTGAAGATGGTTTCATATCTCCTCTTTCCGTTGGACACATGGGCCATTACCAAGCACCTTCGGAGCCAGCTTAATGCCTCGGCTCTGAACCGGTTCTGCCGAGATGAGCAGAGTTGCATCACCATGGCAGGTCATCAGATCACGGCCTCGAGCCAGCTGACAGGTCGCAACGACCTGGTGGTGCCGATCAGTCATGAGCTTGAAGAGGAGGTGAAGCTCGTGACCGACAAGAGGAAGCCGCTGCCCCCAATAGGGTTAGGGGTGAATTCATTTGCACCCCGGGGGTCCGTCGATCAGGTCATGACTACGTTCTAATCACGTTACTTGCTTTTTCGGATTCGGACACAGGCCCTTCAGTAGACCCCTCCCCGGTCAAGGGGAGTGCTGTTGCGCACAAATCCCGATCCAAGGTCCCAGCTGGTCAGTATCTAGTAGTGTCCTCTGAGGACGAGGCCGGGGGACAGGGAGTTGTCACCCTAAGAACGGGATCAGACGACAACCTGGAGGATCTGTTTGCGTCCGGGGGTGAAACGCCCGTGGTGCCTTTTCTCGAGGTAGGCGGGCCTGCAACTCAGGAGGCGCTGGCCATAAAGATCGTGTATGGCAGAGGGACGCCTTCAAGCCTATCAGGGGAGCCTGCCACACCGACTTCCTCCGCCCCTAGCTCTAGTCTGAGGGCAGAGGCAGGGTCTAGGACTGCCCGCTCCCGTGGGGAGATTCCCGAGCTCAGCAGAGGGGCTCCGAGGCTGAAGTCTAGACTGTCTTTCCCTCCTCCAGTCCCGATAAAGCCGGGTCATGAAGTCGACTCGTCCAAGGAGAAGGAAAGCCCGGTGGGGAAGAGAGGCAGAACTACCTCCTCTTCCGACAGCGACGACAATGGGGCTACTCTGACCCTCATGAAGAGGGGGAGGTCTGCTCGCAGTGGCCTGTCTGAGGGCGTTGGTCAAGACAAGACCCAAAAATCACAGCCAGGCGGGTCTCCAAGGGGGGCGGCAACTGAAGTCGCTGAAGTAGCAGCAGTCATCATGGCTTCTTCTGCTGAGGATACGCCACCTCTAGCTATCGCAGAAGGCGCACTTAGTGACGCTCTGCTTTCTACCACCCCCACCTCCGCCGCTTCGGAAGTGTCGAAAGAAGCTACTAGAGTGCATCTGGTAGAGGGAGAAAGTGTCCTCGTGGTTGGCAGGATGGAGTCGCATTCCTCAGACGCAGATAACACCCAGAGAGAGGGTCCAGCTGCGGAGCTCGAGCTAGAGGCGCTCTCCCTGGAGAACGTTGAGCTCGTCGCTGGCTGCAGCATTGTGCAGGTTTGGCTCGTCTGGCCGTCACTCCATGTTTTTCGACATCCTTGCTGAACACTGACCCCACTTTCTTGTATCATGCAGCTAGCTGCCGTCCAGTCGTTCTATTCCTCTTATGTTAGAAAGTTGACCGGGGAGCTGAGTACCCGTGCTACGAAGGCCGAGCGGAGCGAGGTCACCCTTGCCACGTTGAGGACAGACTTCAACCTATACCAGAAACTGGACGAGGCCAGGGTCAACAGCGCGGTGGCTCACGCTTTGAGCGTCGAGAGGGCCAGACATGAGGAGCTGGTCGCCAAGTTGGCCGAGGTAAGGGCTGCCAGGCTGGCCCAAACCGAGCTCAGGGTCAAAGAGCAAGAGCTGCAGAACGCAGGGGTGGAGATGTGGCTGGCTTTCATCACTCACGATAGAGCCGTCGACGAGGCTAAAGAGGCGAGGAAAGCCGAGGCAAAAACCAAGTTAGAGGCCCATTCCCTACAGCGCAGGCTCAACCGGTCCAAGAGGTAATCCGACATCTTTACCTGGATCACAAAATTGATGTGAGCTCATGTGGAGTTGTCTCGCAAACGTGACGAAGATCTCACCGATATTAACACTCTTTGGATCGAGTTATCGCAGTGGTAAGCAGAGCTAAGTCCAGCGGCACTAAGGGATAGGATGGCGGACGCAGAGAAGCTAAAGATAAGGTATCAGAGGCAGGTGGATATCCTTTCTGTGGAGAGCTACAGGTCTTTCTAGGAGAACAGGGAATTCGAAGGCCACATGGAGGTGGTAACGCCAAACCAGTTTGATGAGCAGAAGGGTGTCGAGAAGGACCATTATTCCGTCAGGTTCTACATGCAGCAGTTAGGGGATGAGATTAACATCGTGTACCTCGCTGATGTACTGAAAATGCTCGACGAAGAAAAATACGGGCCTTCTACATCTGCTTCTGTCACCAGAGATATTGTCCCTACTTCTGGTCTGTCTGAGCAAGCCATGGAGGTTCCTGGGGTTCAGCCTGGCCCTGGTGCCTTAACTGGCGGAGGGTCAAGTGCGATCGTCTTGTCCAGCGACGATTCCGATTTCGGAATGCCCTTCTCCGCCAAAGCTGGTCCAAGTATCAAAGCCGGCATCGTCCTCTTGTCGGAGGTAATTAGGGCCTCTCGCTCTTTTGTGTATTTGTAAAGTACTTACCACGTTGTGTAAAGCTGACCCCTATTGTAGGCACGTGTTTAAATAATAAAAATGGCGTACTTTTCTCATGTTTATTCTGTGTTGTTTTTTTTTTTGTTGCCCGCATTCGTGATCAAGGTCAGACATCATATACGATGTCATTCCTTTGTCGGCGGTCCGCTCAACTTCTGGGTCTGGCCCAATCGTATATGATTTGAGGTTATTAGTGAATTCCCCTCATGCTATGACTAACGAGATCAGCACCGGAGATTGGGACGTGAGTTCCGGCTTGTCTGGCTTTTAGTATGTATAACTTCTGTTATGACTTGTTTTAGCAGAATTTGATCCGCACGTATGGCTGGACTTCTGTGACCCTAAATGGGAACGCACCGGGAACCAGCTACAGGGATTGGTCGACAACTGCTTGGACCCGTCACTGCAAAGGAAGTGGCCTGGGCTTGGCTCTCACCGGAAGCAAACAGGGCGTTACCACTCCGATGTGTCCTTGCGAGTCCGTCCAAGGCCTGCTTCTCACAAACAGGGACACCAAGTCTGCGTCCGTGTCGACCATGCATCCTATAATTCAAGTAATAATAAACAGAATTTGGTTTTAATTTCTGCCCTCGCGTTTGGTCTTGTTTAGGCCTACTTCCAACGGGTAGGCCCTGGCTCTGTCCACTTTCAGTCCATGCATAGCTAAGGCGCCGCTCTCTAGGGAGGGTTTGCTTCTAACAAGTCACCCTGACCCTGCTTACCTTTGGCTTAAGCTTAGCTTAGATGCTCCCTGAGGAAGGTCTACTTCCAGCGGGTAGATCCTGGCCCCGCTTACCTTCAGCTTATGCATAGCTAAAGTGCTCCCTTTGGAGGGTCTACTTCTAACGGGTAGACCCTGGCCCCTCTTACCTTCGGCTTATGCGTAACTAAAGTGCTCCTTAGGAAGGGTCTACTTCCAATGGGAAAACCATGGCCCCTCTTACCTTTGGCTTATGCGTAGCTAAAGTGCTCCTTAGGGAGGGTCTACTTCCAACGGGTAAACCCTGGCCCCTCTTATCTTCGGCTTATGCATAACTAAAGTGCTCCTTAGGGAGGGTCTACTTCCAATGGGTAGACTCTGGCCCCGTTTACCTTTGGCTGACGCTTAATTTAGGTGCTCTCTATGGAGGGTCTTATCGCTCGATTCCTTCCCAACCTGTAGGTATTCCTCGAGGGTCGGCAGCAAGTTTTTGTCATGCGGCATGTTGCCCTTCATACATCCTCTCGGGTCATTGGCGAGCGACGTGATCCTCGTAATACGATTTTTGATGAGGTCTGCTGACAAGTATTTTATTGCGCAGCTCATTCCCCTTCGTACATTTTCTCGAGCCATCGGCAAGCATTTTGTTGCGTAATGTGATTCCCATAGTACGATCTTTATTGAGGTCTGCTGACAAGTATTTTATTGCATAACTCATTCCTCCTCATACATTTTCTCAGGCCATCGGCAAGCATTTTATTGCGCGATGTGATTCCCATAGTACGATCTTTATTGAGGTCTGCTGGCAAATATTTTATTGCGTAGCTCATTTCTCCTTGTACGTTTTCTCGGCCCATCGGCAAGCATTTTATTGCGCGATGTGATTCCCATAGTACGATCTTTATTGAGGTCTGCTGGCAAGCATTTTATTGCGTAGTTCATTCCTCCTCGTACATTTTCTCAGCCATCGACAAGTATTTTATTGCGCGATGTGATTCTTATAGTACGATCTTTATTAAGGTCTGCTGGCAAGCATTTTATTGCGCAGCTCATTCCTTCTCGTACGTTTTCTCGGGCCATTGGTAAGTATTTTATTGTGCGATGTGATTCCCATAGTACGATCTTTATTGAGCGAATAGTTCGTGGGGTCTAGCACTGGGGGCAGACTCTTTTTCATAGCAATCCAAATGATAAGTCCGTATAGTAGAAACCTCGACCTATTTTGGAATTAAGCTATTTAATAATACAAGCATTTACACGTGTCTCACACGTGATACTTTTTCAAGTGTTGGGCATTCCACGTGTTTGATAGGCTCTTCCTGGTCTTGAGTTCTTTCAGGACGTATGCACTATTGTCAAGCGCCTTGATCACTTCGTAGGGCCCGACCCAGTTAGAGTTTAGCTTCAAAAAATTTCCCATTCTAACCTTTAAGACCCAATCTCTGGCGTTAAACTAACGAGTACTAACCTTCTTTGCGTAGTAAGTCCTGGTCTGCTAGTGGTATGAGGCTAGATGGACCAGGGCCATGTCCCTTATTTCTTCCAGGAGGTCTGTGTTGCGGCTTAGCTGCTGCTCGTTTAGTGAGGTATCTCTTACCACTTAGGAGCGAAGGGTCGGGAGGCCAATCTCGGTCGAGATCACAGCCTCTGACCCGTAGACCATGGCGAACGGTGTTCTTCCCGTTGACCTCCGCTCCATGGTCCGATAGGCCCACACGATGGCCGGTAGCTCTTCTAACCACCTTCCTTTAGCCTCCTGCAAGTTCTTCTTCATGTTGCTGAATATGGCCTTGTTTTTTGCCTCTGCTTGGCCGTTCCCCTGAACGTAGTTTATGGATGAGAAGCTGAGTTTTATATCATACAACTCACATAGTTCCTTAAGTTTAGCGTTCTGGAACTACGTGCCATGATCATCGTGTATCTCTTTCAGAATTCTGTATCAGCAGATTATGTTTTTCCAAATGAAGTTAATGGTATCCGTCTTATTAACGGTCACGTAGGCTTCAGCTTCTACCTATTTGGTGAAATAATTGGTGACCAGCAAGACATTGGACTTTTGGGGAGCTCTCCGACGATGTTCAGGCTCCATTTAGCAAAGAGCTAAGGAGTTATGTTCGAATGGAGTTCTTCCGCGGGTTGGCACTTCAGAGGGGTGAATCTCTGGCGCTTGTCACATTTCTTGACAAACTAGACCACCTCGGTCATCATGTATGGCCAGAAGTATCCCAGCTATTAAGGCCTTGTGGGTGAGGCTACGCCTGCCAGAGTGGTTACCATACGCTCGCTCGTGGATTTCCTCCATCAGCTTCTGTCAAGGCGGCAAGCATTTGGTCCAACTTCTACTCCAAACTGGGTCGCGCGGCTCGGGAACTTTCTTCGGCGTCAGGACGTGTAATTCTTGTTGTCATTTTTTAGGGTGTCATCCGATGTCATATGGCTTTTTTGTTCGGGGAGAGCGCGGTCGTGAAACTTTTACTCTTTCTCTCGCGCTCAAAGTTTCCCACAGATGGTGCCAAACTGTTGGGGCGATACTCACCAGTTGTCCACGTGTCTCTGAACTACTGATACTGTATCTACCTACTTTCTACTTGTCTTCGCTATCCCAGGATGCTTTTGACTTCAAGTTGGACCAGAGAGGCGGCGATGGCCACCTGCAAAGACTCTTCAATACTTAAGTCAGATATTTACCCATGAGATTGAGTAACAAAGATCAAGTTTTTCTCTTGCTTATATATATTTTCATATGTTATTCTTTGTATATGTATATGCCTCTTGTCCTCAGGGGGACGCATGACTCATATATATAGTCCTAGAATTGAGAACATCCTGGCTCTCAATCCTAGGACCGAGTACCTTTTTTCATCATGACTTACTCTAGAAATCACGGGCCATGGATACCGTAATTTCCCTAGTATCGTCGTGACCTGCTTTCCGCTGTCCCCTATGACTCGAGCTCGGTGAGGGTGAGATTTTGACAAGCTGTCGTTCTATCAGAACGGTTTACCCAATACGCATACCTACTCAGGATTGCATTAAATGCCCTGTCTGGGTCTGGAGCAATGCGCTGCCTCCAGTAATCTTCTTGGCAGAAGACTCTCGAGACTCCTGACCCCCAGCTGTCGAGGTAAGAATTAGACATGGTTGAACCCATCCAGGGTCTGGGATGGATTCGGCCCTGGCCTCCAATAACCCAGGGCCCATATGGTATCACATGCGACTCACGTGACTTTCTAGCTGTCTTTCTG
>JXTB01000360.1:5545-44124 GCA_002914805.1 Parasponia andersonii
GTGACTTGCTGAAGGTTCACGAGCGTTTCCTCCATACGATCCTGTCTCTGGGAAAGGTTCTCTGTTACCGTCATAGTAGGCTGATCCGGAGCAGGGGCTGCCTGTGTAGCAGCAGTACTTTGAGGTTGGTTTTGGCTAGTTCCGGTGACTCTGGTAGTGTTTCTAGTGTTTGCCATTATTGAAAAAGTGGAATTTGACAAATTTTTCTGCCGGAATAGCACTCCTTCTAGCGCCAATTGTTGATGGAGGTTTTATCAACAATAAATTTAGAAAAAAATTAGAGATGTGGCTTGTGCAAATTGAGTTAATAATCAAAGCAAATAAAGAGAGAGGATTTTATAGTGGTTCAGCCCCAAAAAAAAATGAGCCAACGTTCACTGTTTTTTCACTATTTTATGGAGAATTACAAGCACTCAAGGTTACAATGTCTCGTCTGGAAATTAGAAAAAACTGAAAAGCAATTGGAATACTCAAAACTTGATCCCTCTTTAGAATATTGAGTCCCCTTTATATAGGTAAAGGTAACCCTATGTCCCTATGATTCTAATTGTATAAACGGGTAACTATACAATCGGGTAACATAGATTAAGTAACAACATAATTGGATAACCATTCAAAACGGATAACTAGTTGATCATAAATAGGAGACTTCTGTTTCCCTTTCCTTGTAGGTTTCCTGTTTGACATAGCATATACTTGTTTCCCTTTTTCTTTCGGAAGGGGTCGCCCACCACCTATACAGAAAGAGATGCACATACTTATGCAAAAAGAGACTACACGGAGGAGGTCGCATATAACCTGTGGAAGAGGTCGCACATAACCATCACGGAGGAGATCGAACTTAACTCTTATGCGACCTTTAGGATTTTAGACCGCACAATATTACATAAACAAAAACTTTGGATAGCGGGTATTCATAAATTTGTGCTGCATTTTTTTTTGGCTAACACCAATGAAAAATGCCCTAATAAAATCTGGCAAAGAATAAATTAATTTTACTACCAAATTTTTGAGAGGTATTTATTTATTCATTTATTTATTCGCTCTAATAAAAAAGAGGAATCAAGCGGTGTCCATTCCACTTCCTATATCCTTCACTTATTAGCAATTCTGGGCTACACTGAGAAATGATAGGGACCAACCTCTCTTCCAGCCTTTAGCCTAGTGTTGCCTTTTTTTTTTTTGGAACTGGAGAAACGAAAATTAAAATTCGAAAAGAAGATCGTCAAATACAACTTTAGAGATATAACTAAGTACTTCATCAATCCAACAAATAGAGGAAGAAATTGTTAAAGCAAAGCGGGCCAGGGTGTGGGCCACAGTATTCCTGTCTCGGGGAATATAATTGCAACCCATAATTCTTAGCTGATTTAAAAAGATATGGATCTCATTTATTATAGGGCCCCCTGCATTAAGAGGTTGACTAGTTGTGATCGCTAAAACAACGTTCTTGGAGTCTGACTCGATATCCTTTAAGGGTAGGTTGTGCTGAATGGCAAAAAGTAACCCTTTCTTAACTGTTACATATTTTGCTAAAAACACAGAAAAAGCTCTAGGTAATCTACGAGATATAAGGCTCCTCGGACAGCCTCAAGATAGTCTCGAATGATCACTCTAATGCCAATGAAGTTGCCATCCTTGGATAAGGCTGCATCCACATTTGCCTTCAAAGTGCCAAAATTCGGAGGGCACCAATGAACTGGACTCGGTGGGCTCGGAGGTTGATTTTGATGCAAAGAATGAAGTCTTTTGTATTCCCCTACCCAAAGATTAGCATCCTCGAGAATTATATAGGCCGAATTTCCGTCTTTTACATGAATCATAATATTTCTATTATGCCAAAGCATCCAAGAAACTACACACCAAGTTTCAAAATTCTGTTTCATGAGAGTTTTTGAGAGATGGATTAATAAATCCTGGAAATGAAGCCCCCTAAAATTCTCTATTGTCTCCCAAAACAGAATTCTACTCTCAATAGGCTGAGGATTAAGGGCACATTATTAATGCATGCATAGTGGTTTCTTGGTCCTTCTAGCATCTAGAACAAGTGTTGGGACAAGAAACTCCTCTCGTTGTAAGGTTATGGGCAGTTGGTATAATTCCTTAGAAAATTCTCCAAATGAAGATAAGAATCTTGCTGGGAAGATTTAGACTCCAAAGAAAGTTCCACCATTAATAGCCCCTTCGTGGATTTGAACTTTTGGCCTCTCTTTTAGAGTTGAAGATCGTTTTATAGCCCAAACGAATAGAGTAGGCTCCATTCTCTTTGTAGTGCCAAACTAGCTTGTTCTTAGATACAATAAAACTCAATGGTATAGCAATAAGGGTGGGAACATCAACTTCCCAAAAGACCTCTTAAATCTTGTTCTCATTTCAGAGACTTGGAGTTAGGACCAAATCTGAAGCTAACAAGTTCTCTAATTGTGAGGGAGGGGTCGTGATTGGTCGGAAGTTGTTTGGCCTAGGAAACCAAGGGTTTTTGAAGATTCGATTGTTTTTTTTTACCATTCTCCACTTGCCAACGAAGTCCTAGCCAAAGACTATCTTGTCCCTAAGTGATACTTTGCTATATTGTACTAGATCTTGTGCCAGTTTGAGCATGCAAGAAGTTTGACCCTCTATAGTACTTATGCTTCATAATTCTTTCTATTAGAGAGGAAAGATTCTTAAGAAGTCTCCAATCCTGCATCGCTAGGAGTATTTTCAAATTGCCAGTCACTCTTTGTCATGAAACTCAAGCACAAATTGCCTGCTTTTGGTGGGAAGGCTCGAGCAAAAAGGGGAAATTCTATTGGTGGACTTGGAATTGTCTTTATGCTAAAAAGAAAGATGATGGCCTTGGTTTTAAGGATTTTGTTGTCTTCAAGCTAATGCGTCAATAGCCACTGGGTACTGTGGGAGCAAAAGTGCACTAATGAGAGTTTGAAGGACTAAGTTCAAAGAGAGAAGAGACATAGGAAAGACATTTCTATTGCAACACTACTACTTCGATTNGCCAAAGACTATCTTGTCCCTAAGTGATACTTTGCTATATTGTACTAGATCTTGAGCCAGTTTGAGCATGCAAGAAGTTTGACCCTCTATAGTACTTATGCTTCATAATTCTTTCTATAGTCTCCAATCCTGCATCGCTAGGAGTATTTTCAAATTGCCAGTCACTCTTTGTCATGAAATTCAAGCACAAATTGCCTGCTTTTGGTGGGAAGGCTCGACCATTAAGAGGAAATTCTATTGGTGGACTTGGAATTGTCTTTATGCTAAAAAGAAAGATGATGGCCTTGGTTTTAAGGATTTTGTTGTCTTCAAGCTAATGCATCAATAGCCACTGGGTACTGTGGGAGCAAAAGTGCACTAATGAGAGTTTGAAGGACTAAGTTCAAAGAGAGAAGAGACATAGGAAAGACATTTCTATTGCAACACTACTACTTCGATTATAAACTTTTTGAGAGAAAACTAAATAGATGATCAATTTTTTAAATTAAGTAGACGTTTATGTTTTAAAAGTTATAACTAAATATATATATATTTTTTTTAGTTTTAGTTATGAAATATATTTTTGTTGAAAAATAAACTTGTTTAAGCCTATAAGAAGTGTTTTAAGCCCATCAACATGAGGCCCAATAAGTTGAATTTAACTCAAGTGCAAAGCTCATAAAAGAAAAAGCCCAAGTCTAAATTAAAGAAGTCTTCCACCTAGAATCTTCTAGTGTTAGCTAGATATTAGTATTTTGCATATGAATTATTTGATTACGTAGATTAGTATTAGAAGTGTATAGAAGAAAATATGTGTGGCTTAAGGATTTTTATAATTGTTTATTTATGTGGTTCTCATTATTTCTCATGTAGTATAAATACCCTTTCTCATTTGAGTTCTAAGTATTAAGTAAGAAGCAAAGCTTCTAAGAGTGAAGAGAAGAGAGAAAGAAGCATAGTTTTTAGTGAGTGAGTGAGTTTGAAGAGTGAAGTTGAGAATTTTCTCTTGTAAAAGTATTTGAGTGAATAATAAAGTTTTTTTTTACTTTCCAACAAAGTGGTATCAGAGCGAGATTATGAGTTCTCATGAAATTCTAAGTATACTCTGTAGTTGCAGTTTTGATTGATCTTCCACATCAAAAAAAAATTCTTGAGATTGAGACTACTATCTATTTGTTGCAAATATACTACTTTATATATCAAATCAAAGAGCTCGATAAGACAAAAACGCAGCCGTAAAAATCAGCCAAATCAGAGTCCGAACGACTCTGAACGAGTTGTTGGAAGTTTGCCGTCATAACTGAGTCAACTCACTGAGTTAAGCTGATTCAGAGCTGTTTGACTAAGCCGTCATAGCCGTTGACCAAGCCATCAAAGCCATTGGATCACGCCATTGACTACGCCTTTAGAGCCGTAGACCGCTTCATTGACCCAACTGTTGACCAGCGTTGACCGAGTGTTGACTTTGACCAGTTGATATACAAGTCAATTTTAAGGTTTTTCGACGTTTCGGATCAATCTGTGTAGTCAAAATTTTCAAAAATTTGCTCTGTTAAGAGTTATGACTACCGGCAGTTTAGCATCTCTTCAAGTTCTACCACTTCAAGGTAATAACTTTGATAATTAGACTATCAAAATGAAAGTCCTCCTTGGAGCACATGATGTTTGGGAAGTAGTAGAGAAAGGCTATGAAGAGCCAAGAGATTAGACAACACTATCTTCAACATAGAAGGATAGTTTAAAAGATTCAAGAAAGAGAGACAAAAAAGCTATCTTCCTCAGCTACCAGGCCTTAGATGACAACAAGTTTGAGAAAATCTCAAGTACAACCTCTGTGAAATCCCACATCGGCTGGAAAGGGGAACGAAACACTCTTTATAAGGGTGTGGATACCTTTCCCTATCAGACGCGTTTTGAAAACCGTGAGCTGCGGAGGGCGGTTTGGCCCAAGTGGCAAAGCAGACAATATCTGCTAGCGGGGTTCTTGGGCTGTTACAATGGTATCAGAGCCGGTTCCCGAGTCGATGGTCAGCGGGGACGCTGAACCCTTAAGGGGGGGGGGATTGTGAAATCCCACATCGGCTGGAAAGGGGAACGAAGCACTTTTTATAAGGGTGTGGATACCTTTCCCTATCAGACGCGTTTTGAAAACCGTGAGCTGCGGAGGGCAGTTTGGTCCAAGTGGCAAAGCAGACAAAATCTGCTAGCGGGGTTCTTGGGCTGTTACAATGGTATCAGAGCCGGTTCCCGAGTCGATGGTCAGCGGGGACGCTGAACCCTTAAGGGGGGGGATTGTGAAATCCTACATCGGCTAGAAAGGGGAACGAAGCACTCTTTATAAGGGTGTGGATACCTTCCCTATCAAACGCATTTTGAAAACCGTGAGCTGCGGAAGGCGGTTTAGCCCAAGTGGAAAAGCGGACAATATCTGCTAGCGGGGTTCTTGGGCTGTTAAAATGGTATCAGAGCGGTTCCCGAGTCGATGGTCAGTGGGGACGCTGAACCCTTAAGGGGGGGGATTATGAAATCCCACATCGGCTAGAAAGGGGAACAAAACACTCTTTATAAGGGTGTGGATACCTTTCCCTATCAGATGCGTTTTGAAAACCGTGAGCTGCAGAGGGCGGTTTGGCCTAAGTGGCAAAGCGGACAATATCTGCTAGCGGAGTTCTTGGGCTATTACAACCTCCGCTAAGGAAGCATGGGAGAAACTTCAAATTTCATACAAGGGAAAAGAAAAGGTCAAAAAGGTCCACCTTTAAACTCTAAGAGGAGAGTTTGATTTATTACACATGACAGAGGTTGAGTCAGTTTCTGACTAGTTTTCTAGAGTTTTAACCATTTCGAATCAAATGAAGTGAAATGGTGAGAAACATGAAAATGTTACGATCATAGAAAAAATTCTTCGATCGTTAGACCCAAAGTTCGAGAATATTGTTACTGTCATCGAAGAAACTAAAGATTTGGGAGCCATGACGATAGAACAACTCTTAGGTTCTTTGCAAGCTAACGAGAAAAAGAAAAAGAAGAAGCCAAATTTTAAGAAACAGCTTCTCAAGACACAACTTACAGAGAAAGAAGATAGCCAATGTAGCGAATAAAGTCAACGTGGCCGTGGTAGAGGATAAGCCCAAGGACAAGGACGTGATACAAGTCGAGATCGTGGACGAGGTTGGAATTCCAACAACCACAATTATCATATCAACAATTTTGAAAGAGGAGAAAGCTCTACAAGAGGTCGTAGTAGAGGTAAAATGAACTAAAGACCTGAGAAGTTTTAAGTTGAATGTTTCAATTATCACAAGTTTGGGCATTTTGTTANTTCGGTGATGATTCAAAAGTAGCAGTAAAAGGAAAATGTAAAATTCTTATTCGCTTAAAAAATGGGGGGCATCAATTTATTTCAAATGTTTATTTTGTACCCACAATGAAAACAAACATCTTGAGTTTGGGACAACTCTTAGAAAAAGGCTATGATATTCACTTGAAAAATTATAGTCTTTCTATAAGAGATAACAACATGAACTTGATTTCCAAGGTACCTATGTCAAGAAATAGAATGTTCTTATTGAACATTCAAAATAGTATGGCAAAATGTCTGAAAACATGTTACAAGGATTCATCATGGCTATGGCATTTGAGATTCGGGCATCTCAACTTTGGAGGACTAGAGCTACTGTCTAAGAAAGAAATGGTGAGAGGCTTTCTATGCATCAATCATCTTGATCAACTTTGTGAAGGATGCTTACTCGGGATGCAATTCAGGAAAACTTTCCAAAAGAGTCAAATTCAAGAGCCCAGAAGCCACTAGAGCTCGTGCATACAGATGTGTGCGGTCTTATCAAACTAAGTTCTTTCAATAAGAGCAATTACTTTTTGCTCTTTATTGATGATTACTCAAAAAAGACTTGGGTTTATTTCTTGAAGCAAAAATCTGAAGTCTTTAAAGCTTTCAAGAAGTTCAAGGTTGCTGTAGAGAAGGAAAGCGGTCTTTAGATCAAAGCCTTAAGATCTGATAGAGGAGGAGAATTCACTTCAAAAGAGTTTCAAAATTCTGTGAAGCAAATGAAATTCGACGACTTTTAATTGTTCCAAGATTCCCTCAACAAAATGGCGTGGCAGAGAGGAAGAACCGGACTATCGTCAACATACCTCGAAGCATGCTGAAAAGTAAGAGATTACCCAAAGAGTTCTGAGCAGAAGATGTTGCATGTGTAGTGTACTTGTCCAATCGATCTCCAATAAGAAGTGTGTGGGGAAAGACACCACAAGAAGCATGGAGCGGAAGGAAGCCCGAGATCTCCCACTTAAGAGTCTTTAGAAGCATAGCCTATATGCATGTGCCAAACAAACATAGAACCAAGCTTGATGATTAAAGTGAGAAGTTCATTTTCATCGGCTACGACACCAACTCTAAAGGATATAAGTTATACAATCCTAATAATGGAAAAGTAATCATCAGCCGAGATGTAATATTCGATGAAAAAGGAGAATGAGACTTTGGTTCTCAAACAAATGACTACAATTTCTTTCCAAAATTTGAAGATATGGAAACACCAGTAGTGCAAGCAAGAGAATTCCATCAGGAGGTTATTACTCCACCTTCCTCACCAACATCATCCACTTATAAAGATTCACCTCCATCTTTCTTAATTGAGAGGCATGAAGAATATACAAGAAGTCTTGAAGATCTATATGAGATGACTAATAGACTCGAAGACCTCACTCTATTTTGCCTATTTGCTGATTGTGGACCGAGGAACTTCCAAAAGGCTGTACAAGATGAAAAATGGAGGAATGCGATGGATGAAAAAGCCAAAGCCATAGAGAAGAATGACACATGGGAACTATCCACTCTTCCTAAAGGTCATAAAGCTATCGGTGTAAAATGGGTGTATAAGGTGAAGAAGAATGCCAACAGAGAGGTAGAAAAATACAAAGCAAGGCTAGTCGTGAAAGGCTATAGTCAAAGAGCCAGTGTTGACTATGACGAGGTATTCGCTCCTGTTGCACGATTGGAAACAATAAGACTAATTATTTCTCTTGCTGCTCAGAACAAATGGAAGATTCATCAGATAGATGTAAAGTTTCCATTTCCGAATGGAGTTCTTGAAGAAAAGGTCTATATCGAACAACCATTATGTTATGAGATGAAAGGGTGTAAAGATAAGGTTTTGAAGCTAAAGAAAGCTCTTTACAGTTTAAAGTAAGCACCAAGAGCATGGAACAACTGAATTAATAAATATTTCCAAGAGAATGGATTCATTAAGTGCCCTTATGAACATGCTCTCTATGTTAAGACTAAAAATGGAGATATTTTGGTCGTATGCTTGTACGTGGATGATCTCATGTTCACTGGAAGTAATCTAAGGATGTTTGATGAATTCAAGAGAGTAATGACACATGAGTTTGAAATGACAGATATGAGACTTATGGCATACTACCTCGGCATAGAGGTCAAGCAAAAGGAAGAAGGCATCTTTATCTCCCAAGAAAACTATACAAAAGAGATCCTAAAGAAATTCAATATGGATGATTGTAAGCTAATAAGTTCACTAGTGGAGTGCGGAACAAAATTATTCAAAGATGATGAAGCAGAAAAGATGGATCCAATACTCTTTAAGAGCCTTGTTGGATGCCTTCGGTACTTGACATGTACAAGGCCCGATATTCTCTATGCAACTAGACTAGTGAGTTGTTACATGGAAACTTTAAACTACTCACTTCGAAGCTGTAAATAGAATTCTCCGTTACCTAAAGGGTACGATTAATCTTGGCTTGTTCTGTTCAGTTTCTAATGATTACAAACTCGTTGGTTACAGTGATAGTAATTGGGCCAGAGATACTGATGATCGAAAAAGCACAACTGGTTTTGTGTTTTTCATGAGAGAAACTGCCTTCACTCGGGTATCTAAGAAACAACCAATTGTCACCCTTTCAACATGCGAAGCTTAGTACGTAGCTGCTACATCATCTGTTAGTCATGCAATCTGGCTAAAGAGGTTGTTGAAAGAGTTAAGCATGCTTCAAAAGGAGCCAACAGAGATTTGTATCGATAATAAGTCCGCAATAACTTTGGTTAAAAATCCAGTCTTTCATGACCGAAGCAAGCATATCGACACTCGCTATCATTACATAAGAGAATGTGTCGCAAACAAAAAAGTACAATTGGAGTATGTGAGATCACATGATCAGATTGTTGATATTTTCACCAAGCCACTCAAGTCTGAAGACTTCGCAAGATTGAGAAACTTACTTGGTATTATAAAACAAGTTTAAGGGGAGAAGGTATTGAAAAATAAACTTGTTTAAGCCCTTAAGAAGTGTTTTAAGCCCATCAACATGAGGACCAATAAGTTGGATTTAACCCAAGTGCAAAGTTCATAAAAGAAAAAGCTAAAGTCTAAATTAAAGAAGATTTCCACCTAAAATCTTCTAGTGTTAGCTAGATATTAGCTTTTTGCATATGAATTATTTGATTACTTAGATTATTATTAGAAGTGTATAGAAGAAAATATGTGTGGCTTAAGGATTTTTGTAATTGTTTATTTGTGTGATTCTCATTGTTTCTCATGTAGTATAAATATCCATTTTCATTTGAGTTCTAAGCATCAAGTAAGAAGTAAAGCTTCTAAGAGTGAAGAGAAGAGAAAAAGAAGCATAGCTTCTAATGAGTGAGTGAGTGAGATTGAAGAGTGAAGTTGAGAATTTTCTTTTGTAAAAATATTTGAATGAATAATAAATTTTGTTTTACTTTCCAACAATTCTATGTCTATTTTTATGATTAAATAAATTAAATATTTAATTATAAATTTATAAATTTAGTCGTATGCTAAGTTTTGAGCCAATAACTGTTCTGATAATTAGATTGCCCAATTTTTGAGACGTATTAATTTCCCTTTCTTTTGTCCCCACCCAAAATCTTGAATTTCCTAGAGATTCTGAAAATAAACACTTGCTCCCTTTGCTCAAGTGGCACTTCTCTTGTTTCTACTTGTGTTGTACATACCTACTGTTGATGGAGGTTTTATCAACAATAAATTTAGAAAAAATCGAGAGATGTGCCTTGTGTGAATTGAATCAATAATTAAAGCAAATAGGGAGAGAGAGATTTATAGTGGTTTAGCCCCAAAAAAGATGAGCCTACGTCCACTGTTTTTCCACTATTTTGATGAAGAATTATGAACACTCAAGGTTATAATCTTGTCTGGAAATTGGGAAGACTGAAAAGCTATTGAGAATACTAAAAACTTAGACTACCCAAGGCTCGGAATACTCTAAACTTGAATACCCAAAACGTCCAAATTTGGAATCACTCGAACTTGTTCTCCCCTTCGGAACATAAAATCTCCTTTATATAGGCAAAGGTAACCTTATGTCCCCAGGATTCTATTTGTATAATCGGGTAACTATACAACTGGATAATGTAATTGGATAATCATTCAAAACGGATAACTAGTTGATCACAAATAGGATACTTCAGTTTCCCTTTCCTTGTAGGTTTCCTTTATAGCATTTACCTGTTTCCCTCTTCTTATAGGTTTCCTGTTTGACAGCACATATACCTCTGTTTCCCTTTTTTTTCGGATGAGGTCGCCCACCATCTATTCGGAGAAGGTCGCGCATACTCATGCAAAAGAGACTACACGGACAATGTCTCATATCCTGTGGAAGAGGTCGCATATAATCTTCACGGAGGAGATCGCATATAACTCTTAAGCGACCTTAGGTTTTTAGACCGCACAACACCTACAAAGGGATCCTACAGCGAGATTCGATATATGGTTGTACAATTACCTTTTTCACTGTTCATAGAGTTATTTTTATTTTTAAACCCGAGTGCCGACCCTACAATTAAACTAAGAGCTAAATCGTGGTGGTTAAAAGCTCAATATAGCAAAAGACCATAAAAAAGTTGCAAATAAAATTTTCTTTTATGATATTTTTAAACAAAAAGAAAAGATGAATATCAATGTTGCGGTTCAGCATATGGTCAGGTGGTTCTAGTTGGAAAGTTAATATATTGTGTCAGACCAAAAATCTTTTAACGTTTTGTTTGAGAGAGGGATGGACGCGCGAAGACAAAATGTTGTTGGGAAAGGTGAATGATGGGGGCTCAGAAGCTTAGGACAACTTGTCTTCCACATATTCCTGTACTTTCTCAAATTAATATATTAATTAATAATAAATATCTCTCTACACCTAATTAAGTGTGATTACTATACTAATTGAGAAATTAATCATGCCTGCGCAACCGGTTGATGGTAAATTAATAGAATTATACTACTTCCAGTTGTGGCTTTAATGATTCCAATTTTGAACGATTGGATGGTTCTCTAATGAGCCGCAGAAGCAGTTTTTGAACATGGGCTGCACTAAATAATATATTTACTTTGTGTATATGGACTGAGATGAGTTGTTCCAGATCCTCGTTCTACTTATTAAATAACATTATATTAGATTGCTTTCAACGATTTATTTCCTTGTAACTCCCAAAANTAGAGTTATTTTTATTTTTAAACCCGAGTGCCGACCCTACAATTAAACTAAGAGCTAAATCGTGGTGGTTAAAAGCTCAATATAGCAAAAGACCATAAAAAAGTTGCAAATAAAATTTTCTTTTATGATATTTTTAAACAAAAAAAAAAAGATGAATATCAATGTTGCGGTTCAGCATATGGTCAGGTGGTTCTAGTTGGAAAGTTAATATATTGTGTCAGACCAAAAATCTTTTAACGTTTTGTTTGAGAGAGGGATGGACGCGCGAAGACAAAATGTTGTTGGGAAAGGTGAATGATGGGGGCTCAGAAGCTTAGGACAACTTGTCTTCCACATATTCCTGTACTTTCTCAAATTAATATATTAATTAATAATAAATATCTCTCTACACCTAATTAAGTGTGATTACTATACTAATTGAGAAATTAATCATGCCTGCGCAACCGGTTGATGGTAAATTAATAGAATTATACTACTTCCAGTTGTGGCTTTAATGATTCCAATTTTGAACGATTGGATGGTTCTCTAATGAGCCGCAGAAGCAGTTTTTGAACATGGGCTGCACTAAATAATATATTTACTTTGTGTATATGGACTGAGATGAGTTGTTCCAGATCCTCGTTCTACTTATTAAATAACATTATATTAAATTGCTTTCAACGATTTATTTCCTTGTAACTCCCAAAAATATATCCATAATTAGAGGAATATGAATGAGATAGAAAATTGAGACAATTGATCAATTGTCCTAATTTATCGAAAAAAATAAAAAGGTTAATTATGAATGGTTAAGTTGCATAGGCCATGCAAACTATTGGTAGAGCGGGCGTTCTGTGCCTCATGCGCGCACTTGATTTTTAGAGTAAGAAAGAGAGAGTTCCCAGGGGCCAGGGACTCTTGGGCCCCTCAGATGGTGCTATAAATATCCCTCAAATAGAAGTAACATGGCAACTCGCAAGCTTAGTTGCATCCACATTCTTCTATAGCTAGCTAGATGCACAAGCAGTCTTGCTTGATAGAAAGTTCTTAGCTAGCTAGCTAGTAGGATATATCTTGTTCATTGCGACTCTTCATTGATTTTTCTGGTTAATATTATACTAACTTAAAATTTCACTCTCGTCAATTAATATGGCCTCATTAAGCATGCCATTTTTCACATTTAGTCTTTTCCTTTTCTCTCTTATTTTCACTCAAGGAATTCCCTCTATTGATGGAAGGCCCTTGATGAACTTAGGCAAGACTAATATCAAGGACACAACGAAGATTGTTGGCCCTAATTATCGTGACGCGCAAGCTGACAGAGCCAGCAAAGTAGCAGCGCCATCACTCGCTAATGCAACTCCCCCGGCCCCGCCAAGTGGTCAGGCAGTGATTGGTGGATCTCCTCCGCCACCCCTTGGCCATGACATCAGTGACTTCAGGCCCACGGCTCCTGGTCACAGCCCCGGCGTTGGCCATTCAATTCAGAATTAGGGCATCGGCTCATGTCGTCCATTCAGATATCCACTACTTTAGTTGTATGTTGAATTGTCTAGCGTGCATGAATTTATTATGGTTGTTGTACAGGGCATGTTCGGTACGTATATTCCTATTTTAGTTTTTTAAACATAAATGAATAAATAAAATGGAATGATGGGTGGGGATTGTCAGACTACTCAAAATTATCTCGACTATTTTTTCTGCTAAAAAACTAAAGACAAAAGTGATACCGAACATCGGTACTATGTAAAAACATGGAATATGTTGTTGTAATTTCATGTTTGTATATAGATTTGTATTTTAGAATTTGTGTGCAATAATTAGGTTTGTACTACTTCTGATCTTAATTGTAATTTGTCATTTATCAATGAAATTTCAGTCGTTTCTCTAAATGGTATAGTGCTGATCACTTAATAACTACATTCTTACCCATTCAAAAAATAAAATAACTACGTACTTTAAAGGCAAATTAAAGTTAATCTTAGAACTTCTATGCCATGAAAGGTCGAAAATTCTACCAGGCTTCCCTGAATAAAACGCGTAAACTACCATGCATGTATATGTAACGTCTGAACGAAATTAGTGACCTGTACCGTACGTAATGCAATTAGAACCTTATTAATTCGAATTATTAGTTATATACATATATCTGATGCACACGAGATTAATATTTAAGTGATATGTTAAATACCCCTTAATGATATATATATTATATATTATATATATATACATATAAAAGGTTGCCAATCTAAGTAGGTTTTTATTTTTTATTTATTTATCTGTAGATATTTTTTTAAATCATTATTTAATGACAATCTAATAGTTATAATGAAGTGCATTAAAAAATATATATTATTAAAATTATTTTTCTCTTATAAAAATGTAAAAAAAAAATTTATTAACTAAAATAATATCTATGTATAAATAAAAAAAAATACAGTGTCCTATATATAAATCCTATAAATATTTCCCTTAGAGTAACTTAATTATACGCCAACGAAGTTGTCTCCTAACAAAAAAGAAAAATAAAACGGCCAAAGCTGTACATGCATGAGTACTATAACACTATATAGTTTATTTTGTTTTAAATTTTGATCACTATTATGTGTAGCTATACATGGGAGGAGGTGGCAAGTGGAGGCAACACAGCCCCTTCTATTTTTTTTTTTTTTTTAATAATTTTGCATCCCGACTTGAACTTCTAATTTTTTTTTGTTTTTCCCACTGTACTTTTCTTCCAATTATTTTTTTTTTTTTTCATTTTCCCTCATAGCATATATATTTGAAATTTTCAACTAATAATTAAGTTTTGTATCCTACTTTGCCTCTTTTGAGATTTTTTTTTTCAATTTTGTCTTTTTTGGGAAATATAAATTGTCATTTTAATCCTAGCTCAAAAGCCTTTTATTTTTTACATTTCATTTTCTATTCAATTTCCAAAATCAAAATTGAGGGTAAAAAAATGAATTGGGGATTGAGACTCCACTTGTTCCCAATAAGTAAAGACAAAAAATTTCAGATTTTTTTGAAATAAATATTATAAAGGTGTATTTCATCATTTACACTTTTTTTTTAAAACGAAGACATCATATCTGTGAATTTTTTTTTTTAATAATTTTGCATCCCGACTTGAACTTCTAATTTTTTTTTCGTTTTCCCACTGTACTTGACCTCCTAATTATTTTTATATTTTTTCATTTTCCCTCATAACATATATACTTGAAATTTTCAACTAATAATTAAGTTTTGTATCCTACTTTGCCTCTTTTGAGATTTTTTTTTTCAATTTTGTCTTTTTTGGGAAATATAAATTGTCATTTTAATCCTAGCTCAAAAGCCTTTTATTTTTTACATTTCATTTTGTATTCAATTTCCAAAATCAAAATTGAGGGTAAAAAAATGAATTGGGGATTGAGACTCCACTTGTTCCCGATAAGTAAAGACAAAAAATTTCAGATTTTTTTGAAATAAATATTATAAAGGTGTATTTCATCATTTACACTTTTTTTTTAAAACGAAGATATCATATCTGTGAATTTTGTTTTTTAATAATATGACAATGAATGTGTTATAGAATGCTTCTAAAAGATGGAAATTCATCAAGAGCAAGTACAGTGCAAATATAGTGCATTTTATTCTCCTTTGAATATATTTTTGTAAAGTTCAAAATATTTGTATTATTATTGTACAAAAAAAATTCGGTTCTCCTAAAAAAAAAATTCTGACTCCGCCTACCGTCTTAATCTGCTAATTAACGTACTTACCACAGTTATCTTCTACCGTACGTATTTCATGGTGGGATGTTTGTAGATATTGTAATAGAACATCTGTTCTTATGTTTTAGTTGCAAGTGCAACTTCTGTCACGAAACAATAGATAGTACTGTAACTTAAATGTCGTCCTTCGATCATGTGAAATTTACGTGATAAGAAAAATTGAGTTTTTGTTAATTAGAAAATTCTCCATTTNCTTTAAATATTTCATAATATATGTATGTATGTATGGATATTACGTACGCATTCTGATGTATGGTATTAATTAATTAATGTGCGTTTCTTTTTTGGGAAAAAGATTATTATATTGAAAATAAACTTGTTTAAGCCCATAAGAAGTGTTTTAAGCCCATCAACATAAGGCCCAATAAGTTGAAGTTAGCCTAAATACAAAGCTTATAAAAGAAAAAAGCTCAAGTTCAAATTAAAGAAGCCTTCCACTTAAAATCTTCTAGTGTTAGCTAGATATTAGCTTTTTATATGTGAATTATTTGATTACTTAGATTATTATTAGAAGTGTGTAGAAGAAAATATGTGTGGCTTAAGGATTTTGGTAATTGTTTATTTGTATGGTTCTCATTGTATCTCATGTAGTATAAATACCCATTTCCATTTGAGTTCTAAGTATCAAGTAAGAAGCAAAGCTTCTAAGAGTGAAGATAAGAGAGAAATAAGCATAGTTTCTAGTGAGTGAGTGAGTGAGCTTGAAGAGTGAAGTTGAGAATTTTCTCTTATAAAAGTATTTGAGTGAATAATAAAGTTTGTTTTACTTTCCAACAAAGTGGTATCAGAACGAGGTTGTGAGTACTCATGAAATTCTAAGTATGCTCTGTGATTGCAGTTTTGACTGATCTTCCACATCAGAAAAGAATTCTTGAGATTGAGAGTATTATCTATTTGTTGCAAATATACTACTGTTATATATCAACTTGAAAAGATCGACGAGATGAAAACGTTACCATAAAATCAGTCCAATCGGAGTCCGAACGACTCTGAACGAGTTATTAGAAGTTTGCTGTCATAACTAAGTAAACTCACCGAGTTAAGCCGACTCAGAGCCGTTTGACCAAGCCGTCGTTGACCCGACAGTTGACCAGCATTGATAGTTGAACGAGCATTGACTTTGACCGTTGACTTTGACCAGTTGATATACAAGTCAATCTTAAGGTTTTTCGACGTTCTGCATCAATCTGTGTAGTAGAAATTTTCAAAAGTTTACTCTATTAAGAGTTATGACTATCGGCAATTTAGTATCTCTTCAAGTTCCACCACTTTACAGTAATAACTTTGATAATTGGACTATCAAAATGAAAGTCCTCCTTGGAGCATATGATGTTTGGAAAGTAATAGAGAAAGGCAACGAAGAGCCAAGACATGAGGTAACACTATCTTCAACACAGAAGGATAGTTTAAAAGATTCAAGAAATAGAGACAAAAAAAGCTCTCTTCCTCATATATCAGGCGTTAGATGACGACGGATTTGAGAAAATCTCAAGTACAACCTCCGTTAAAGAAGCATAGGAGAAACTTCAAATTTCATACAAGGAAGAAGAAAAGGTCAAAAAGGTCTGCCTTCAAACTCTAAGAGGAGAGTTTGATTTATTACACATGATAGAGACTGTGTCAGTTTCTGACTACTTTTCTAGAGTTTTAACCATTTTGAATCAAATGAAGTGAAATTGTGAGAAACTTGAAAATATTATGATCATGGAATATATTCTTCAATCGTTAGACTCAAAGTTCGAGAATATTGTTACTATCATCGAAGAAACTAAAGATTTGAGAGTCATTATGATAGAACAACTCTTAGGTTCTTTATAAGCTCACTAGGAAAAGAAAAAGAAGAAGCCAAATTTTAAGGAGCAGCTTCTCAAGACACAACTTATAGAGAAAGAAGATGGCCAATGTAGTGAAAGAAGTCAACGTGGCCGTGGTAGAGGACAAGCCCAAGGACAAGGATGTGATACAAGTTGAGGTTGTGGATGAGGTTGGAATTCTAACAACCACAATTAACATATCAACAATTTTGAAAGAGGAGAAAGCTCTACAAGAGGTCATAGTAGAGGTCGAATGAACTCAAGGCCTGAGAAGTCTCAAGTTGAATGTTTCAATTGTCACAAGTTTGGGTATTATGCTAGAGAGTGTAGAGTACCCAATAGTAGAATTGAAGAGAAAATCAATTACATTGAAGAGAAAAGAGAAAAAAATGGCACTATACTATTAGCATATAAAGACAACAATGGAGGACAAGACAACACATGGTATCTTGACGCTGGTGCTAGCAGTCATATGTGTAGGCGTCAATCAATGTTTATAGAGCTTGATGAATCAATCAATGAGAGTATTTTTTTCGGTGATGATTCAAAAGTAGCGGTAAAAGGAAAAGGTAAAATTCTTATCCGCTTAAAAAATAGGGAGCATCAATTTATTTCAAATGTTTATTTTGTACCCACAATGGAAACAAACATCTTGAGTTTGGGACAACTCTTGGAGAAAGGCTATGATATTCACTTGATAGATTATAGTCTTTCTATAAGAGATAATAACATGAACTTGATTGCCAAGGTGCCTATATCAAGAAATAGAATGTTCTTATTGAACATTCAAAATGATATGGCAAAATGTCTGAAAGCATGTTACAAGGATTCATCATGGCTATGGCATTTGAGATTCGGGCATCTCAACTTTGGAGGACTAGAGCTACTATCTAAGAAAGAAATGGTGGAAGGCTTGCCATGCATTAATCATCCTGATCAACTTTGTGAAGGATGCTTACTCGGGAAGCAATTCAGGAAAAGCTTTCCAAAAGAGTCAAATTTAAGAGCCCAGAAGTTACTAGAGCTCATGCATATAGATGTGTGCAGTCCTATCAAACCAAGTTCTTTCGGTAAGAGCAATTACTTCTTGCTCTTTATTAATGATTTTTCAAGAAAGACTTGGGTTTATTTCTTGAAGCAAAAATCAGAAGTCTTTGAAGCTTTCAAGAAGGTCAAGGCTACTGTAGAGAAGGAAAGCGGTCTTCAGATCAAAGCCATAAGATCTGATAGAGGAGGAGAATTCACTTCAAAAGAGTTCCAAGAATTCTGCGAAGCAAATGGAATTCGACGACCTTTAACTGTTCTAAGATCCCCTCAATAAAATGGCGTAATAGAAAAGAAGATCCGGACCGTTTTCAACATAGCTCGAAGCATGCTGAAAAGTAAGAGATTACCCAAAGAGTTCTGGGCAGAAGCTGTTGTATATGCAATTTACTTGTCCAATCGATCTCCAACAAGAAGTGTGTGGGGGAAAGACACCAAAAGAAGCATGGAGCAGAAGGAAGCCTGGGATCTCCCATTTGAGAGTCTTTGGAAGCATAGCCCATGTGTATGTGCCAGACGAACATAGAACCAAGCTTGATGATAAAAGCGAGAAGTACATTTTCATCGGCTACGACATCAACTCTAAATGATACAAGTTATACAAACCTAACAATGGAAAAGTAATCATCAGCTGAGATGTAATATTCGATGAAGAAGGTGAATGAGACTTTGGTTCTCAAACAAATGACTACAATTTCTTTCCACAATTTGAAGATATGGAAACACTAGCAGAGCAAGCAAGAGAAGCCCATCAGGAGACTATTACTCCACCTTCCTCACCAACATCATCCACTCATGAAGATTCACCTCCATATTTCTTAATTGAGAGGCATGAAGAATATACAAGAAGTCTTGAAGATCTATATGAGGTGATTGATAGACTCGAAAACCTTACTCTATTTTGCCTATTTACTGATTGTGAACCGGTGAATTTCCAATAGGCTGTACAAGATGAAAAATGGAGGAATGCGATGGATGATGAAGTCAAAGCCATAGAGAAGAATGACACTTGGGAACTATCCATTCTTCCTAAAGGTCATAAAGCTATTGGTGTAAAATGGGTGTACAAGGTGAAGAAGAATGCCAACAGAGAGGTAGAAAGATACAAAGCAAGGCTAGTCGCGAAAGGCTATAGTCAAAGAGCCAGCATTGACTACGACGAGGTATTCACTCCTGTTGCACGATTGGAAATTATAAGACTAATTATTTCTCTTGCTTGTCAGAACAAATGGAAGAATCATCAGATGAATATAAAGTCCGCATTTCTGAATGGAGTTCTTAAAGAAGAGGTTTATATCGAACAACCATTGGGTTATGAGATGAAAGGGTATAAAGATAAGATTTTGAAGCTGAAGAAGGCTCTTTACGATCTAAAGCAAGCACCAAGAGCATGGAATAACCGAATTGACAAATATTTCCAAGAGAATGGATTCATTAAGCGCCTTATGAATATGGTCTCTATGTTAAGACTAAAGATAGATATATTTTTTTTCGTATGCTTATACGTGGATGATCTCATATTCACTGGAAGTAATCTAAGGATGTCTGACGAATTCAAGAGAGTAATGACACATGAGGTTGAAATGACAGACATGAGACTTATGGCATACTACCTCGGCATAGAGGTCAAGCAAAAGGAAGAAGACATCTTTATTTCCCAAGAAAGTTATACAAAGGAGATCCTGAAGAAGTTCAATATGGATGATTGCAAGCCGATAAGTACACTAGTGGAGTGCGGAATAAAATTATTCAAATATGATGAATCAGAAAAGGTGGATCCAACACTCTTTAAGAGCCTTGTTGGATGCCTTCGGTACTTGATATGTACAAGGCCCGATATTCTCTATGCAATTGGACTAGTGAGTCGTTACATGAAAATTCCAACAACTATTCACTTCAAAGCTACAAAGAGAATTCTTCGTTACCTTAATAGTACGATCAATCTTAGCTTGTTTTATTCAGTTTCTAATGATTACAAACTCGTTAGTTACAGTAATAGTGATTGAGTTGGAGATACTGATGATCGAAAAAGTACAACTAGTTTTTTGTTTTTCATGGGAGAAACTGCCTTCACCTAGGTATCTAAGAAACAACTGATTGTCACCCTTTCAATATACGAAGCTGAGTATGTTGTTGCTACGTCTAGGTATCTAAGAAACAACCGATTATCACCCTTTCAATATACGAAGTTGAGTATGTTGCTGCTATGTCATGTGTTAGTCATGCAATCTGGCTAAAAAAGTTGTTAAAAGAGTTAAACATACCTCAAAAGAAGCCAACGGAGATTTGTATTGACAATAAGTCAGCAATAGCTTTGGCTAAAAATCCAGTTTTTCATGATCGAAGCAAGCATATCGACACTTGCTATCATTACATAAGAGAATATGTTGCAAACAAAAAAATATAATTGGAGTATGTGAGATCATATGATCAGATTGCTGATATTTTCACCAAGCCAGTCAAGTTTGAAGATTTCACAAGATTAAGAAATTTACTTGATATTATAAAACAAGTTTAAGGGGGGTGTTGAAAATAAACTTGTTTAAGCCCATAAGAAGTGTTTTAAACCCATCAATATGAGGCCCAATAAGTTGGAGTTAGCCCAAATGCAAAACTCATAAAAGAAAAAAATTCAAGTCCAAATTAAAGAAGCCTTCCACCTAGAATCTTCTAGTGTTTGCTAGATATTAGCTTTTTACATGTGAATTATTTGATTACTTAGATTATTATTAGAAGTGTGTAGAAGAAAATATGTGTGGCTTAAGGATTTTTGAAATTGTTTATTTGTGTGGTTCTCATTATTTCTCATGTAGTATAAATACCCCTCCCCATTTGAGTTATAAGTATCAAGGAAGAAGCAAAGCTTCTAAGAGTGAAGAGAAGAGAGAAAGAAGTATAGTTTCTAGTGAGTGAATGAGTGAGCTTGAAGAGTGAAGTTGAAAATTTTCTCTTGTAAAAGTATTTGAGTGAATAATAAAGTTTGTTTTACTTTTCAACAAATTAACGTGCGTTTCTCTATCTACGTGCATTTTTATTTGAAATCGGCTGTAAGAACAACTTAATATATATCTAATTATTGTTTCTATAATCTTGCGAAATTACTAACTAATTAAAACTTTCTGCAGTTTCATATGTAAAATTGCTAAATCAACAGCTCCATTCATAACCACAATGGCTGGTGATAGGTCTGTAATTACCAGTTTGTACTTTATATGTATATATATACTAAATTGATATTAGTTATTAAGTGTAAAATATTTTTATGAAGTTTGCGCAACCGTGCGAGATGCGTGATAAGTTGAAATAAAAATTTCGTCGGACTGGAACAATGCATGGAGATTAAACTTGTAAAACCAAATCAAACCTAGCTAATACAGAACTTATATATAGACTAAGTTAAATCGCGTCTCAATCTTAATTAGCGTAAAGCTAGAGCTCAATTCATTTAATTTCTTTTTATTTTTATGTAGTCAATATATTCAAGGTGGAAGAAACTAGAAAGCTTCGAGATCTCGGATACGACACTGTGGAAACATTTTGCGTATACCAATGCACATGGCGATAGAATAAAGGTACAGTCACGAGTTACACCTGAAATTTAATTTAAAGCAATTAATGGAAATTGAATAGAATTCTTTTATTGGGTAATTGGTCAACAAGGGACGACGGATTTAATAGGATGCCAATTTAATCGGGATCATAATAAATCTAGATGTTTTTCCCTGAAATATATTATGTTCATAGACTTAAGACTCTGAGATCCAAATGAGTATTACCAATAATACGAGAGTCAATCATACAGATAAATGGTCCTGAAAGGATAGTTTGTATTGTACCACACGGGATCGTTCTTAATACAACTGATGTGATTATTAGTTGAAGCCAGCTAGTATTTTGAGGGAAATTAAAAAAAAAAAAAGAAAAAGACTGCACACACAATAGTGGCGGTGCACTAATAGGCTACAGCTAGCACAACAGCAAATATCATATGCCTTTTGTACTCGTCTCATTTAGTTTGTTTGATTGCCATTCGTTTTTATTTTTTATTTTTTTGTTTTTTGGGTTATGATTTATAATTATAGTATTTGCTTGGTGCTTGGCGGCTGATTTAGAGGGCTTCCCTAGTCCGAGGAGCCAACCAGTCATGTGCTTGTCGCTTGATCTTTCTTTTTCAATTTTCAAATGCCGTCGCAACAGAAGGGTTATTGTGCACTTCTTTAATTTGCCACTTTTGAGATTTTGTTTTTATTTATTTTTCCTAGTACTTTGGATCTGTCATTATTTTCTCTTTGTTTTGACCTTATTTATTGGTCTAACGAGAAACTATTGAACAACTTTTTCTTTTCTTTTTTTTTTTTCTCTGTTGAATATTAAATGACTTAATTTCTGACAAAGAGGACCTTATTTATTGGTCTAACGAGAAACTATTGAACAACTTTTTCTTTTCTTTTTTTTTTTTTCTCTGTTGAATATTAAATGACTTAATTTCTGACAAAGAGGAGTGGCAGGGGCTTTTATGGCTTTTGGTAACTTGGTGGTTTGACTTGACTTTGGAATTCTTGACCAAGTTTTAAGAAAATTTTCCGGGAATTAATAATTGCGGTGAAAAATAGGTCATAGGATTCGGATCCATTGTCATCATGGGGGTGTTGATATTAATTAGTTAATTTATTAATTGTCAAATGAAGAGCGTACGTAGGTTTATTTATTTTTTATTTATTATAACTTCAAAAGAGGGGCTTCTAGAATACGGTATAAATTTTTACGTTTATGCATAGGGTATAAGAAGTTGACTCTTATTGGTTGGTTAGAAAACCGGCCCCCACTATGGCATTGTAAGTTTTTAGACCATGGTGTAGGATATCCTGATTAAAAAAAATTGAAAAAACAAAGACAGAAAAATAGAGATGAGTTGATTTTATTTATTTGTTTTTATCCCATTTCGACGTCTGAATGAACAAAAAAATATTGTCAAATCTACTCTATTTGTATTGAATTTGATTCTCTCTCCACTGAGTAAAAGCACCATTAATAATGGTCAATGGCAAGCTTCCCCAAGGGTAATTTTTTTTCTAGTGAATTCGGATTCATGTTGACCCAAATCACAGTCTGCAAATCTCGCGTCTGTTTTGCTTGGTGTTTAGAGTTTTGGGAAGGTGTTAATTGAAGTTAAACAGATTCGATAAAATTTAACAATTTATCTCGTTATATTCAAACCCTGGATATTTAACTCTTTAAGTCCGAAAATCTCAGAACCTTGTTGACCAAAACAAAAAATGATAAAAACTCAAATATATAAGTCACAAGAACAAGCAACCCCATTTACGAAATTCCATGACAAAAAAAAAAAAAAAAGGAAAATCTATTTAGGAAATTTATTTCTCGCTACTTTTTCAAATCTCATCACGGAAGCAAACTCCAGCCCGTATAGAGAAAAGAGTCCTCGGCATTCTTTCTCTCTCTCTCTCTCTCTCTCTAATAACAGAAAAACCTTATGCCAGAAAAACACTCAAAACAAAGGAAGATATTTATCCCCAAATCTTGCATCCTTGGAAATGGTCCTTTCACGATGGCAAATTTTGTTTTCCATCCTAAAAAAAACCCCAACAAAAAAAAAAAGAACCAACAATTGCAAATGCCTCAAGAAATGAACCGGCCGGGCAAAAACCAACTCTTAAGTTTGAAGAAGCAAAACCCTTTTTTCCTTTTTTTTTTTTCCTCCTCCTAAAAATAGACTCTTCTAAAATACAACACATGTTTCATAAATCGCACCTTCCACCTTCTCTATCATCCGATGGACATCTGACGGTCATAGATTAATACCGTATTAATAAACCTAAAACTTTATACTGTATTCTAGAATTCCCCAAGAAAGATATGTCAAGAGAGTAAATAAAGTGTTTTGAACAAGTTAGTGACAGATATGTGCCTATATTACTATAGGATACAAATCTATATAGGAGGAGCCCAATGAACACCAACCAAAATTTAAAAAAAAAATCAGAAAAATCTTCAACATATCTTCCAATTGATCTTAGAAATACTTAATAATAAGAGTAAATGTTTTTTAATAAGATCAAAGGAGAAGGAGGGTCCTCGGCCTCCGTCGGCTATTGCTTTTTAGTTCATATATACACCACCAGTATCTATTTTGCTTTTAGAATAAGAAATCGATTCTGATTTCTTTTCCTGTTATACAGTAAGAAACTGAAAAGTCCCAAGTCCTCGGAAGAGTCAAACGCATATATAATTATTCCGCTAAAACTCCACTAGGAATTAATAATAGAGGTCAAAGGGTTGTAAATATAAATAAACCTCAAAAAGTAATACACTTAATATATACTTAATGCCATTAATTATTACAACTAGTTAAATCTTTTTCTTAAATTTCGGTCGATACATAAATCACCCTTTACCAACCACAATATCGTTTTATCAGGTAGTGGTGGCTACTGGTTACTTATTTAGTTGTTAATCATATTCAAAGCGCACGAGCACCTATATAATATTTAAAAAGTTTGGTGAAAGCCAAAATTAATGCAACATGATTGATTTTCAATTACGTCTAACAAATGATACATCACCTAAACGCCCCCCCAAACAAAAAAAAAAAAGGAGAAAAGAGTTTTACAAAATGTATCTATGAAGAGTGAAGTGATTTTTTTTAGAAATAAGCTACAATTAAAATCGTGTCGTGATTCGAAGGTTTAATTGTTCCATGAACATGCAATAACCATGCAAGTGGCTTGGAACCGAAGAAAGCGTAAATATTTAGTTTGAAACACGTAGTTTCTTAATTATTCATATTGCTATAGATGGAAAGAAGGAACTGGAGCCTAGAGAAATTAACAGAGTACAAATTTAAGAGAATCTCGACCAAAAAAAAAAAAAAAAATCTCATCTCATTCATAATGTTTTTAATAACACATGACATAGCAGATAAATTATTACTGTTTAATTAATGAATTGAAACTTAGTACAAATATATTTAATAATACAGTGATAATTCACATATTACATTAGATAATATTAAAATGATATGATACGATGTGCAAGACCTAGTATGATTAAAAAGAGGAAAAAAAAAATATCATACAATGTATCTTTATGTCCTAATTCAATTTGAATTCTGACTCTAAATCCCATTAGTTTTCATCTTGAAATTTGTTTGTCAAAATATCCAAATACTCTAAGTCAACTACAGTTAGGTATTGATGCAACCTCGTTTTCAGTATTTTGTCTTAATTACCGGAGATTTTTGGCTAAATTGTCCCAAACTAATAATGGCATGAAGTTTTATTTTTATTGTGAACTACTAAAGCTATGTAGAAATGGGCTATCCCAATTAAGTTTAATAAGAGATCATAAACCGAAGAAGATCACTTGCATGAATATTTAAGTTGAAACACGTAGTTTCTCAATTGTTCGTATAGCTATAGATGGTTTATTCATGGTTACGAGGGTTGAGTAAAACAGAGCTAAAAACAGAAGGAAATGGAGCCTAAGAGTAACGAGGGAACAGAGTCCGACTTTTGGAGAAGTTCGGCCAAAAAACAAGAGTCATACGTACAATGCATCTTTATGTCCTAATATAATTTGAACTCGGGCTCTCTAAATCCCAATAATTTCCATCTAGAATATTGCTCTCAAGATATTTACTCCAAATCAACACTTAGGTATTCATTCAACATTCATTTTTACTATTCACCGTCTTTTGACTTAATTATCCGGAGAGTTTTGACCAAACTAATGGCATGAACTTTCATTTTATTATGAACTACTAAATTACTAATCTTGCCTTGTTACTATATTATAGATCTTTCCGCCAACCGAGACTAGCTCAGTTGATCCAAGACTTGAGAGATGTGTGTGTGAGTTTGGGGGGGGCAAGAAGTCAAAACTAAAGAAAAAGGGGGGAATAATTTTCCTTAAAATTGGAAAAAAGAAGGGGCAATAAGTAAACCCCAATTTTTTTTTTTTTAAGAAAAATATTATAGATCTCTAAAGCTATATAGAAATGTGTTATCCCCATTAATTGAGTTTAATAAGAGAATATAAACCGAAGATCACTTGCAATGGTTTTATGAGTGACCCATTTTACAGTTAATTAGAGAAACAATAAATCAATATATATATATATATATGTATGGGCATAAATCCAGTAGGTATTTTTTTATTTTACCTATGTATACATATTAATTTGACCAATAAAAATTTAGCATGCACATTTTTTTATTGTAAAAAATAAGAGAAAGAAAGAACATTAATGATGTACGTCTTTTCATGCACTTCATTATAGCCATTTTATGGCTAAAAAAAAAATACCTACCACGAGTAAAAATACTTATTGGATTGGTAACCTTTATTGGATTGATAACTTTTATATATATATATATATATATATATAGATACATTTCTGGCATTTCCCAAAAGGAAGAATTAATTTATGGTTATCACTATTGCCTGGGAATCTTTGACAGGTAGGTACCTTTCTGCGGCTATATGTAATCATTCAACCCATTTGAAAATTATCAAACACCATAAACAATAACTTGAACTCATTGAGTTAAGACAGATGTTTTCACTTGAACAAATTGTCGACCAAAGGAGTTATAAGCTTCTATTAGCCATCCACATTTAATACTATACATCTCGAAGTGGAGAAATATAGTACAGAGAATCTCCCTATCTCTTGGTGCATTTCGGTGGTGGGTAAGGTCAACTTTTTATCATTTTATTATTGGTCTGCACAAATCAACTTATGGCTTAATTCAAAACCCATCTGTCATGAGGCAGAGTATATAGTTAGATCACCGCCATATGCAACATTCAAACATTAATAAAGAAATAATAACACTTGGCCACCATCAAAGGCCAATATTATACGGTCAGGGATTGCCATTCAATTAAGCTTGTGCTACTACTTCTAATAGTGACCAAGATTCAAGTGTGGTGGTTTCAAACTTCAATAAGATATTATATTACTTTTAACAAAATAGAAAACTACACAATAAAAAATAAAAAGAGCACATTAGACTGAGACAATATATAGCAAATCTTGAACAAAGGAAAATCTTTCATGAAAGCTTTACTACTATTAATTTCTAGGAGATATTTAGGCCCTACAAAAGTTAATGGCATACGAACCGTCCAAATTGAAAATTCATGCATTCCACATAATTAGTTATGGAATAATTTGCGGTTATGGTCCTAACAGTGCATGCTGTGATTTAGGTTATAAATACCGACCCGAATACTAGTAAATTCAACAACAAAACCTAAGTATTTTTCTTCTATATCTCTTAGCGTTAATTCCTTTTCTCTCTTTCTAGCTTTAAATTTCCTTCCATCTTCATAGTCATGGAAAGTGCCCAATTAGTCATGTGGCAATGTGCTTTTGTTATTGCACTTTTTGCCTGTCATGGAATTATTTCCGTACAAGGAAGGCCACTGAGGCCAATGACCAAATCGTTAAGCTTCCATAAAAAAATTGGAGCTGCCAACTCAGAAACAGAAACGACAAACAAAGTTAGCCAAGCCATCCTCTCAAACGACAAAGATACTCCTCCAAGTTCCAACCATTTCAGGGTGGAGATCGAAAAATCATCAGAAAATTCAGCTGTAGTTGTAAACACAGACGCCTTTCGACCAACGACACCAGGTACGAGCCCCGGAGTTGGCCATCCTAGATCAATTTCCAACGACAATGGACTTGTAGAGCGAAACAAACAAAGTAATGGCGAACGACATTTCGTTACGGGAAACAAAGATGATTTCCGTCCTACAGCTCCCGGACACAGCCCTGGAGTTGGCCATTCAGTTGGAAAAAACTAAATTAATGCAGAGCCAAATGCGTAGAGGGCGTGTACAGTCGTGTCGCCGATGGCTTGTACATGAAAATAACGCCACTACACAAGTCCATGCATGCATAAGTATTATATTTTATTATTAGTATTATTATTACTGTTACTATAATAGTATTTATTGTGGTTACTAATTTCTTAAGTTCATGCTTTCAGATTGCTAGCTACATACTATATATGTGTTGTAATCTATATACAAAATTGCAATGTGTATTATAGTGCTACGTGCATATTATCGTGCAAAATAAATAAAGTTTCCCGTTCATATCTATCTTCCTGAGCAGAATGTGCATGATCACACTTTATAAGTTAATTAAATTTAGGAGAGATATTCTCAGAAAAAATAACGAAAGGAAGAAAATGGTCGGATCAATGAAACGTTATGTGTATATATGTTCTTTTTTAACTTGGGAGGCAGGTATATCTTTTGAAATATTGAAGATATGTTAAAAAAGGATGAATCCATATCCCAATATGTACGGGAAAAAAACAATGCAAAAAGCCGGCAATGGAGTGCAAATTGATCTCTCCTCCGTTATTTCCAACAAATGAATCGATGACATGCTTATAAAAAAAAAATGAATCGATGACATATTTTATAAAAAATTTTAAATGAGAAGAAAATATAAAATAAAAAAAATAATTTCCGTCACGATCCAAACTCCGGGACAATGGCAAAGAGAGAATTTCGTTAGAATTAGAAATTCCTTAATTTATAAAGAACAGGATTAAAGAGTTTCAAATTTTTAAAACAACATAATTAATAAAAATATTTGGAATTCCAACTAATGAACTTATCTCACAGTTCATAGTCACCAATAAACATAGACTGAATAATTATTAGAAAAACCAAATTCAAATAGTTAATCAAGCCTCATCATTCACACCTCAACATCAAGCTACTATGCCATATATAGTTTACAGACATGTTCAAAATAGTATAATCCATTTATTTAATAAGACATAGACATAAGTTTTAAATCTACACTCCTAGTATTTCTAAGTCACAAATTACAAATAAAAGATAGCCTCTTAATCCCCTTGTTGATCATCAATGTCACACTAGACACCACCTATGGAAAAAGTAGAGGGTGAGTATAAAATGCCCAGTAGGTTACCTAATAACCCTTTTTGGGAAAACCTTTATATAATTCTCAAAACATCTGCATGGTTAGTAGTAATGGAAAATACTTTATAAATATTAAGCATTCAAAACATATATAAAAAACCATTATAGAAAACCACGCTAAAAACCAAAACCAGATATCCAGGTCAAAACATATAGAAAATCATAATAAAACAAACATAATGTATATCACATAAATCAATACTTCACATAAGCTCTCACCATCTCATCACGACTAGAGCAACTTATACTACATATATAGTACTCCCTACTTGACATTTATCTCTAGAAACCGGAGAGACACCCGTGTATCTAATCCTACGGAGCCGGGGGGGCACCGAATGCCTACACCTACCGAGTGGAGATAGTCAGAAAATAAACCCTACGCGGTTTTGCGGGCTCTCACTAAAAGTGAGTGTACTAGTCTGCCTATTACATCACCGTGATGCCTAAGATGACTCTTGTGCATGATCATATAAAATGTACAATATACGGAGTCTCAAACAACCATACAGTAGTTTAATATTCTAGACGTGCTCTGATTTTTAAATAGAAATCTATTTTGTACTTAAAAATCCAAAAGTACAGCTCCTATGGTTTAACCAAATCCCAAGTTTAAAACTTGCACAATATCTTACGTAAAATATCTAAAACAGTCCACAATATTTCACAAGTAAGTTCACAGTTCATTAAAATAATTATTTAAATAAATTAATTTAATAAAATCACAAAAGCTTATTTTTCAAAACAAATTCTAATTTTAATGAAAAATAATATAAAACAAAGAAATTAATTTCCCTACCTCGGAATAGTAATTATGCTGAGCTAACGACGCTAGAAAATTCTTTTATTGATCAGCTGGTTGTTTAGATGGTCGTTTCTGGATCCTGACATGTTTATTTGAAAAAGTGAACTTTCAAACGGTGTCTCAGATTGAGAAACAGGGTTTCGGTGCAAAATCGGCAAGTGGCATGCAAAACTGTGCAATTCACGAGTTATTTTCTCGATTTTCATGTCACTTCAGAAAATAGAAATATTTTATATCAAAATTCATGCCTCGACCTCACTAAGTCCAAATTTGAAGTCAAAACTCAGTTTTGAGGTCTCGAGCATTAAATGAGCTCAAAATCCAAAAATTATAAAAATACCACATTTTGAAAATAATTAAAAAAATACCACCTTTTCAATTCGATAATTAACGATTTTTTGTTACCGTTTCAATATTTCAAAATCATGAGATTTCATGTTTTAATCTCCTCTTTCATGTGATATAATTTGCTTGGTCAAAATAACTCAATTCTGAAATAATTACTAAAATATCACAAAAATTTAATATTATTAAATTGCTACAAAAATGAGTTTCTCACCGGAGCAAAGTTAGAAGTCATGGGTCAAAATGAAAGCTAGTGTCGAGACGAGTTGAATGGTAGCAACGACAAGTTGATCGGACATAGGAAGAAGAAACGACGGGTGAAAAACCGTTCTGGTGGCGGTGATTTCGGGTGGCTTTTTCTCCAGCAAGAAGCGGTGATTCACAGCAGCAGCACCCAATGCTGGTTCATCGGCAAATTCCAGTCATGGCGGGCAGGTGTGTCGGGCACAACGGCGGCTATAGGCCTGGCTAGTGAACAGTGGCAGAGCGTCAGTTTGAATGAAGAAGGAAGAGGGCTTTTGGGCAATTTTAAAGAGTCCAAGGACACTGTTGCTAGTGGGACACATGCTAGTCTCTGGTTTGACCAAAAATCTTTTCAAAATTCCACTTTGACCACAATTTATGAAAGATTCATTCATTTTAGTCCTTCCTTATTTATTTTTAAATCGTCAAATTTTAATTTCTCTTGCATTTTGCCCCAACGTACCTGGACCCTATTTTATCCAGATTCAATTAATATTAAATATTTCAAAATTTTATTTAAATAAATTTGAAAATGGAAAATTACTAAAATGCCTTTGAATCAAAATTATTTATTTAACTTTTCAAAATTTAGGATTTTACATCCTCTCCCCCTTAAAAGAATTTCGTCCCGAAATTCGAATACAAGGGTTAATGTACAACTTCAAGCTGAAAGTTAAACAATTGATGATATTTTTCATACATTTCTATTTCTAGATCCAGATTGGCTTTTTCTTCCTTATGGTGTTGCCAGAGAACCTTAACAAGTGATATCTTTCTATTTCGAAACATTTTGAGCTCTCTCCCTAGTATTCGAACTGGGTGTTCCTCATATGTTATATCTTCTTGTAATAGCACTTCCATATAGTAAATGATATGAGACGGGTCAGCCATATGTCTTCTGAGCACTGAGACATGAAAGACATTGTGCACTCGGCCCAATTATGGTGGCAAATCCAAGCGATACACTACGAGCCCAATTTTAGCAATAATCTTGAATATTCCAATATATCTTGGAGCCGATTTGCCTTTAAGCCCAAATTTAGTGATCCTATGCCTTGGCGTCACTTTTAAGAATACTTGATCACCAACTTCGAACTCTACTTCACGTCTTTTTGGCTCCGTATAGCTTTTCTAACGACTCTGCATATCTTTAAGAAATTCCTGAATTTTGTTATTTTTCTAAGTAGTCTCTTGTATCTATTCTGGCCCAAGAGTAACACGCTCCTCTACCATATAATATCTCATATGGAGCCATGCCATGACTAGTTTGGTAGCTATTGTTGTAAGTAAACTCTATCAATGACAGATGATCATCCTAACTTCCACCAAAATTTAGTATATAAAAGCGAAGCATATCTTCTAGAATCTGAATAATCTTATCAGATTGGCCATCTGTTTGAGGATAGTGAGTAGTACTGAGATTTAGTTCTGTCCTCAAAGCTCTCCGCAAAGCTCTCCAGGACTTCGATATAAATCTTGGGTCTCTGTTAGATACTATGCTTGATGGCACTCGATGTAATCGAACAATTTTGTCAATGTAGAGACGACTAAGCTTATTGAGTGAAAAATTAGACCTAATGGATATGAAATGAGCAGTACGTTCTACAATCACCCAAACTGCGTCATTCTTTCTTCGAGTCATAGGTAGACTCATTACAAAGTCTATGGTGATTTTGTCCCATTTCCACTTCGATATAGGTAAAGGCTATAGCAGTCCAGCTAGTCTCCGGTATTCAGCTTTGATTTGCTGACAAATCATGCACTTAGCCGCAAAGGTAGCTATATCATGTTTCATACCTTTCCACCAATTCTGTCTTTTTAGATCATGGTACATCTTTGTACTATTAAGATATACTACAAATTTGGACTTATAATCACCAATTACTACTAAGTTCTTCTAATCTTTAATAATAAGTACAGCTAATATACCATGAGGTTTTCTACTCAAAGTACCAGCTACAATATTGGCCTTGCCAAGATGGTACTATAGTTCAAAGTCATAGTCTTCCATAAATTGAATCCATCTTTGTTGCCTTAAATTCAGATCCCATTGGATGAAGAGATATTTCAAACTCTTATGGTTAGAGAATATTTTGAATTTCACACCATACAAATAACACCTCCAAATTTTATGTGCGAAAATTACAGTTGTAAGTTCCAAGTCATGAGTAGGATAGTTTCTCTCATGTCTCTTCAACTGATAAGAAGCATACACTACAACTCGACTATTTTGCATCAGAACATATCCCAATCCCATCATTGAAGCATTGGTATACACTAGATAAGTTTTATTTTCTCAAGAACAGTAAGAACAGGTGCAGTTGCCAAACTATGCTTCAATTTCCTGAAAGTTTCTTTACAATCACTATCCCAAATGAACTTGACATCTTTTCTGGTCAACCTTGTCAATGATCATGAAACCCTTGAGAAATTATGAACAAAACGACAATAATAGCCAGCCAAATTAAGGAAACTTCGTATCTCTGTCACATTCTTTAGTCTTTCCCACTTTAAAACGGCTTCTACTTTAGCCGAATCGACTGAGATACCTTCTTAAGAAATAAGATGCCCTAAGAATTTAACTTCTCATATTCAGAAGTCACATTTTGATCTTTTGGCATATAACTGTTGACTTCTCAAAACTTCAAACACTATTCTTAAATGTTCAGTATGCTCTTCTTGAGTTTTGAATACACCAGGATATGATCAATAAAAACAACTATAAAATGATTCAAGTACGACCTAAAAATCAAATTCAGAAGGTCTATAAAAGCTGCAGGTGCATTTGTTAGACCAAAAGGCATTATCAGAAACTCAAAATGATTGTAATGAGTTTTGAATGTTGTTTTCGGAATATCCTCCTCTCTTATCTTTAACTGGTGATAACCTGACCTCAAGTCAATCTTGGAGAAGAATCTTGAACCACCAAGTTGATCAAATAGCTTGTCAATCATTAGCAAAGGATACTTGTTCTTTGTTGTTAATAGGTTTAACTTCATGTAGTCCACACAAAGCGTTAAAGTACTATAAGCTTTCTTGGCGAACAAAACAGGAGCACTCCAAGGAGAAGTACTACTCCGAATAAAACATTTGAATATCAAATCATTCAACTGTTCTCTCAATTCATTCATCTCTGCAGAAGCCATGTGATAGGTTGGAATAGAAACTGGCTGAGCCCTAGAAACGAGGTCAATCTAGAAGTCGATCTCCCTATCTGGTGGTAGCATTGATAAATTCTCTGGAAATACTTCTGGATATTTGCTTACCACCAGTATCTATAGGTCTTGATCATTAGTTCTCATTTCGCCATCAATGGCAAGCAAGTTCCCACAACACTCAAGTTTCTTCCTACCACCCAAACAGGCTTTCAGAACAAAACTTGGTTTCAATGAATTCATTCGAGGTTGACATATTATGAGTTGTCTATCATCCAGAAAAAGAGTGACTCGTTTATCATAATAATCGACAATAGCTCGATATTTGAATAACCAATCTATACTGAGGATTACATCATATTGTTTCATTGGTAATACAATTAAATCAACAAGTAATTCTTTACCATCAATTACCACACAACAAGATTTACACACACCAGACACATCAGCTACTCCACCAATAGGTGTTCCCAATATCAAAACATAATTCAATTTAGAAAATTCTACCCCAAAATTTGAGCAAATAACAAGGAAATGAATAAATGAGATACACCAGTATCAAACAAAATATGTGCCTAAGAGTGTGAAATAAGAACCATACCATCAACAACACCTTGGCTAGTGTGTTCATTTGTACCATTGATTCCAAAAATTACATAAGCTTGGCTAGTAACTTTTCCTTTTCCTTTATTACATCTTCCTTGTCAAAGATGACTACTACTAGATTCTGGGCCACTGTTACTATATCTATGCCCTCCTTGACTCCCTGAAGCCGGAGGAGTCTGGAAATTCTGAGCATAACCCTGGGGGCAGTACTTGTGCTGGTAAGGTGGTGGAGATGAAAAAACTTAGAAAACACCCTAACATGGCTGAGACCTAACTTGAGTGGTCTGGTGAGGTACTAAACCAAAATAGCTTCTAGGTGGTCCTCCTTAAGAAAGAGGGGATTTTAGTAGACATTTTGGGCATTCATTCCTCTTTTGGCCTTGCTGACCACAGTGATAACATATAATGGGCTGGACCTCCCGTTATCTGATGAACCACTGCTAGTATAGCTTTCGCTGTTTGGTGAGCCTTGGGCAGACCGTTGTCCTAGTTCTTCTTGTTCACTTTTCTATCATTACTTTTAGTTTTTTCTTGTACCCTGCTCATTTTCTACGGCTTTAGCTCGTTAGGCAGCTAACACTACCTTAGAGAGAGTGGCAAATGAGTGAGTAGCAATACGGTTATAGATGTTTTGATTTAGACCATTCTTGAACTTCACAATTAGGTAAGTGTCACTCACCGCCGGGCTAAAGGCAAGGCTTACTAATTCTATAAACTCCATCATGTATTGGTTTACTATTCTATTCCTCTGAGTAAGTCTTTCAAAATGACCAACCACTTCAACTTGTTGATAATCATTTGCATAATATGCTTTAAAAAGTCTCTCAAATTCTTCCTATGTCACGCTTTCTACATTATGCATAACCTCAATTATCTCCTAAAAATGGATAGCATTTTCCATCAAGCGAGATATAGGAAATACAACTCAGAACTCTTTAGGAGTACTAAGGGTCCGAAAGTGTCATGTCATCTCACGTAACCATGCATTGGCAACTAGTGGGTTTTGGGTTCCATCATATTGTGTAGGGTGAAGGCGCATAAACTTCTAATAATGGTCAGCTTGAAGCTAGCAATGGAGTGCAAATTGATCTCTCCTTTGTTACGTCCAACAAATGAATCGATGACATGTTTATCAAAAAAAAAAATGAATCGATGACATATTTTATAAAAAATTTTAAATGAGAAGTAAATATAAAATAAAAAAATAATTTCTGTCACGACTCAAAACCTGAGGTAATAGTAGAAGAGGAATTTCACTAGAATTTGAAATTCCTTAATTTACAAAGAAAAGGCTTAAAGAGTGTCAAATTTTTAAAACAACACGATTAATAAAAATATTTGGAATTCCAACCAGTGAATGTATCCAATAGTTCATAGTCACCAATAAACATAGACTGAATAATTATTAGAAAAACTAAATTCAAATAGTTAATCGAGCATCATCATTCACACCTTAACATCAAGCTAGTATGACATATATATTTTACAAATATATTCAAAGTAATATAATCCATTTATTTAGCAAGACATAGACATAAGTCTTAATTCCACACTCCTAGCACTACCAAGTCATGAACCATAAGTAAAAGATAGTCTTTTAATCCGCTTGTTGTTCGTCAATGTCACACTAGATACCACCTGTGAAGAAAGTAGAGGGTGAGCATAAAATGCCCAGTAGGTTACCCAATTACTTTTTTTGGAAAAGCCTTTTTATAATTCTCAAAACATCTACATGGTTAGTAGTACTGGAAAAGATTTTATAAATATTAAGCATTCAAAACATATATAGAAAACTATTACAAAAAACCATGCTAAAAATAAAAACTAGATCTTCAGGTCAAAACATATAAAAAATCATAATAAAACAAGCATAATGTACATCACATTAATCAATACCTCATATGAACTCTCTCCATCTCATCACGACTAGAGCAACATATACTATATGTATTGAGTACTTCTTGCCTGACATCTATCTTTAGAAACTGGAGGGACACCCATGTGTCTAATCCTACCGAACTGGAGGGGCACTGAATACTTACACCTATTGAATGGAGATAGTCAGAAAACAAATCTCGCGCAGGTTTACGGGCTCTCACTGAAGGTGGGTGTACCAGTTTGCCTACTACATCACTGTGATACCTAACATGACTCTCATGTATGACATATGAAATGTGCAATATGTAGAGTTTCAAACAACCATACAATGGTTTAACATTCTAGACATGCTCTGATTTTTAAATATAAATTCATTTTGTACTTAAAAATCCAGAAGTATAGTTCCAATGGTTTAACCAAATCCCAAGTTTAAAACTTATACAACATTATACGTAAAATATCCAGAGCAGTCCATAATATTTCACAAGTTCACAGTTCATTAAAATAATTTAATTTAATAACGTCACGAAATTTCATTTTTCAAAATAAATTCTAATTTGAATGAAAAATAATAGAAAACAAGGAAATTGATTCCCCTACCTCAAAATAATAATTATGCAGAGTTGACGACGCTGGAAAAGTCCTCTATTGATCAGCTGGTTGTTTAGATGGTCGTTTCCGGATCCCGACACGTTCACTTGAAAAAGTGAATTTTCAAACGGGGCCACAAATTGAGAAACGGAGGTCACCACAAAATTTAGAGCACCCAAAAATATTGTGTTAGATATAATGTTTGTCGAAAATAGGTTTCAATACGGGACCAACCTATGACATGCAAAATATTGCAATTAATGGGCTATTTTCTCGATTTTTGTACCACATTAGAAAATAGTGATATTTTATATCAAAATTCATGTCCCAATTTTACTGAGTCCAAATTCGAAGTCAGAACTCAATTTCAAGGTCCTAAGCATTAGATGGGCTCAAAAATTCAAAAATTATAAAAATACCGCGTTTTGAAAATAATTAGAAAAATACCACTTTTTCAATGCAATAATTAACGATCTTCTGGTTACTGTTTCAACACTTCAAAATCATGAGATTTCATGTTTCAATCTCCTATTTCACGTGGTAAAATTTTCTTGGGCAAAATAACTCAATTTTGAAATAATTACGAAAATACCATAAAAATTTAATATTATTAAATTGCTATAGTAATGAGTTTCTCATTGGAGCCGAGTTAGAAGTCATGGGTGGTCGGAAATGAAAGCTGGCATCGAGACAGGTTGAACGGCGACGACGGTGAGTTGATCGGATGTCGAATGAAGAAACAATGGGCAAAATATTGTTCCGATGACAGTGGCTTCGAGTGGAGGTTCATGGCAGTAGCACCCGACACTAGTTCGTCGGCGGCTTCTGATCAGGGTGGGTAGGCGCACTGGGCACGATAGCGGCTGGTGGCTCGGCTAGTGAACAGTGGCAGAGCATTGGTTTGAACGAAGGAGATGTTGGTAAATTAACCTAACACTTAGGAAACTTATGCATGCATGGAGATATGGAAAAAACACATGATCATATCATGAACGCAACGAAAAAATTAGCGGATTTAGGTTTTAAAATTTTTACATGAAAACAGTTTTCATAACNNNNATACAACATAAATCAAATCTAGATACAAAACCCTAGAGATGAGATTAGGGTTTACCTCTTGTAGCGTGTTCTTCCTTGATCTCCTATTGATGGTGATCAAACCTCCAATCCTAGATCTTCTTGTCTATGCTCTTGCTCCTGGTTGACAAGGCGAGTGGGCACCAAGTCGAAACCTTCATTGGAGAATGATCAAGAATACCTTCTTGATCCTATGAAACACCGAGACGTGAGATGAGACTATGAGATTGTTGAAAACCTTTTTTCACTCTCACTTAGCCTAGGTTGGCTGAATTTTCTCTCCCTCTCCCTGTGCCTTATGCGTGTGATTCTTTAGAGTTACTGTGTCGTTTTTCCTCTCATATATCTTATATATATGGGACCAAAAAATGCTAACCCTAGTCCAATTAGGATTGAGCTTGTTCTTCAATTTGGGCTTTGGGTGTAATTTTATAAATATATCCAGCTCTTGAAACTTATTTATAAAAATACCAACTTCTGTGTAGAATCATTATTTTATACAGTTTCATGAAACTTATTTCACAAATACCACCAACCAATTAATGAGCTTAATTGAGCTAGACAAGGGACCTAATGGATCCAAATAATCTAAGCTCCAATAATATGATAAATACATAATAACTCGTATTATGATATTTATATAAATATTATTAGTAAATAGGATACTCCACTAAAAGCCCAATACTGCACTCTTAGATTAAATGTCATGCCTTTTATAAAGAATTAATCAACTAACCTTGATTAACTGATCCATCTAGCATATTCTATACCATATATATAATCCCTATACAATGCCGTAATT
>JXTB01000360.1:58823-71973 GCA_002914805.1 Parasponia andersonii
TCAGCATGCAATTCACGGTCCTGTCAGGCAATACAATATACACAAGGATCCCAACCATATGACCATTTATTTCATGTTATATGTACTCTGCATCTGCATACGTTACTTACTGAGTTTTATACTCATTAATATTCTTACATTGCAGAAGGTACAGATGATATGTGAGTTAGAGGAGGAGCACTGACTTTCTGACCGCGGCTTGTGTATATAAGCATTTTGACGCTGTGGTTTTCTAATAGACGCTTTTGTACCTATTTTGTGTGTGTACATTATGTAAATTTCATGAGAGACCCACTTTGAGAGGGTGTATATATGTATATATTGCAGTATGTATAAATATGAGTGGAGTTTTCCTTTTCTTCCACAAAGTTTAAAAGTTTTAATTTTCCTCGATTTTATCAGTTCTAAGTCGAGTAGTGTCTCCTGATCTCACTAAATATTTATACAAATACCCTTACGTACGCGTGTGTGGGATCGGGGGATGTTACACTAAGAATTATGTTGATAAAGAAGCTATGTAGCAGTTTTCTTATGCTTCGGCAATAGGGAGTCTGATGTATGCTCAAGCATGTACTCATCCAGATATTGTATTCACAGTTGGCTTCTTAGGTAGATTCATGAGTAACCCTGGAGTAGATCATTGGAAGGCAGCAAAAAGGGTTATGAGGTACTTACAGAGAACAAAGGAATGCATGCTCACTTATCAAAGATTGGACATTTTGGAGATCATTGGGTTCTCTGACTCTAATTTTGAAGGATGTCTAGATAGTAAGAGATCCACATCGGGCTAAGTCTTTCTTTTAGTTGGAGGAGCTATTTCCTGGAAGAGTGCCAATCAGACACTCGTAGCTACTTTAGCTATGGAGGCAAAATTCAAAGCTTGTTATAAGGCATCCAATCAGGAGTTATGGCTATGAAAATTGTCACTAGGCTACGTATAGTAAATGGCATTGAAAGACCATTAAAACTTTATTGTGATAATAACTCAGTAGTCTTATATTCCAACAATAACAAGAGCTCATCAAAGTCAAAATATATTGATATTAAGTTCTTAGCTGTGAGAGAAAGAGTTTAGAGTCACTTAATGTCAATTGAGCATATCGGTACGAACTTTATGATAGTGGATTCACTTACCAAAGGTTTACCACCTAAGGTCTTTCACGAGCACACAGCTCGTATATGTATTGTATTTTTAGATGATATGCAGTTTTAGTGGGAGTATGTAGTTTAGTTTAGATGCTTATTGTATGACACTTGTTTAAGTTTGTATATTACAGTACTTTGGTTATTGATAATGATTTTCATTATAGACTCTGTTCATTATATATTATGTGATGCATTTCATATTTTTTTGCTTTCTTATTGTGATTAATAATAAAGTTTGCAGTAATACAATAAAGGGGAAAGATTAAGGTCGATCTCAATAAAGTTTAAGGAGGACTAGTTAGAAATAGGCACAGTAAATCACATTGCGTGTAATTTCTATGTCACATTCTATATTCGATTTGTGTCATTCGAGTGTATTAGTACGGTGATCATTTAAGATTCTAGTTTCCATCCAAATAAGTGCAATAACGAGCGCTTTAGTTTCGTGCTGATATGTTTGATAGACGAGATTGCAACTTCAGGAATATTCGGGAATAATATGGCAATTTCATGGCCATACTTCAGTTTGTAATACAATTGTGTACGGAACATATATAACCCAAGTGGGAGATTATAAGAAAATTGTATTTCCTATGTTGGGCCAGATATACAAAATAATTGTATTGAGCCATATTATTTCATAAGAACCCAATAAGTGATTAAATAAAACTTGGTCAGAATATCCAACTAGGTATGAATATTAACATGGATACTCTATTAGTCACTTAGTTATGTTTGATGGATACCCAACATAGACTATTTAAAGAACCTATTAGAATTATGGTCCCTGCAGCTAAATTCACGTATGCTCAATTCTCTGTAATTTACCATCAGTTACAGAGAATTCCATCTAAGTGACATTAGGCTTTAAGCTGTAGAAGATTAAAACACTCTAAACATCATCTCTTATTCATACATCTTCGGTCTCTTCATCTCTAATACTCTATAGATTGGTCATAGATTTAGATATATTCAACAAACCTTAACCTGTCAATTTAGCATGAATGATTTAGGATTTCTATTTAGTTTATTTGCGATCCTTGTAAAATCCTAAATTTTGTAAGGGTAATTAAGTAATTTTAATTCAAAAATATTTTGATTATTTTACATTTTCAGATTAATTAAATAAAAATCTGAAAATATTTTAAATTAAATCATTGGTGTTGAATCTAGACAAAATAAAGTCTAGGAGCATTTGGGGCAAAAGTGAAAAAGAAATTACCAACTAAGGACAAAAATATAATTAAAGAGGGGCTAAAGTGAAAGAATCTTTTTAAAATTTGTGGCCAAAATGGAATTTCAAATTTTTTTTTTTTAGTCTAGTCAGGTTGTGACATGTGTCTTACTACCAATAGTCTCTGAAAATTGCATAAAAACCCCCATCTTTCTTCTTCTTATTTGCGGAGGTCCCAGAAGCCATACTCTCTGTTACTATTCACCACCGCATCAGTAGCCACCTCCATGCTCGATGTGCCTGCCCACCCTGACCAGAAGCTGCCGACGAACCAGCGCCGAAAAGGACCGCCTGAAGTCACCGCCATCGGAACAGTTTTTCGCCTACCGTTTCTTCCTCTGACATCCGATCAACTCACCGTTACCGCCGTTGAACTCGTCTCGATGTCAACTTTCATTTCTGACCACTCTCGGCCTTTAACTCGGCTCCGCTGAGAAGTTGGTTATTGTAGTATTTTATAATATTAAAATTTGTTATATTTTTCTAGTTATTTCGGAATTGAGTTATTTTTCCCGATAAAATTATACCATGTGAAAGAGGAGATTAAACCATGAAATCTCATGATTTTGAAGTGTTGAAACGGTAACTGAAATATCGTAAATTATCGATATGAAAAAAAATGGTATTTTTCTAATTATTTTCAAAATGTAGTATTTTTATAATTTTTGGATTTTTGAGCCCATTTAATGCTTGGGACCTCGAAACTAAGTTCTGACTTCGAATTTGGACTCAGTGAGGTCGGGACATGAATTTTGACATAAAATATCACTATTTTCCGAAGTGGCACGAAAATTGAGAAAATAGTTTGTGAATTACACCGTTTAGCGTGCCACGAGTTGGTTCCGCACCAGAACCCGTTTTCGACAAATTTTGTGTCTAACCCAATATTTTTGGGTGTTCTGAGGCTGTGTTTGGAAATTTACTTTTTTAAGTGAACGTATTGGAATCTAGAAACGACCGTCTGAACAATTAGCTGATCGACAGAGGACTTTTTTAGCGTCTCTAGCTCGACATAATTACTATTTCGAGGTAGGGGAATCAATTTTGTTTTCTATTACTTTTCATTAAAATTGGAATTTATTCTGAAAAAATAAATTTCATGCTTTAATTAAATTAAATTATTTAAATAATTATTTTTAATGAATTGTGAACTTATGAAACATTGTGGACTGTTCTGGATATTTTATGTATGATTTTGTACTAGTTTTAATCTTGGGATTCGGTTAAATCTCAGGAACAATGTTTTTTTGGATATTTAAGTACAAAATGGATTTCTATATAAAAATCAGAACATGTCTAGAATGTTAAACCACTGCATAGTTTGTTAAAACTCCACATATTGCACATTTCATATGATCATGCATGAGAGTCATCTTAGACATCACGGTGTTATAGTAGGTAGACTAGTACACCCACCTTCGGTGAGAGCCGGAAAAACCTGCACAGAATTTATTTTTTGATTATCTCCACTTGGTAGGTGTAGGCATTCAGTGCCCTTCTGGGTCATTAGGATTAGACACACAAGTGTTCCTTCAGTTTCTAGAGATAGATGTCAAGCATGGAGCACTCAATACGTGTAGTATGAGTTACTCTAGTTGTGATGAGATGGTGAGAGCTCATGTGAAGTGTTGATTTATATGATGCGTAGTTATGCTTGTTTTATTATGATTTTCTATGTGTTTTGACTCGAACATCTGGTTTTGGTTTCAGTATGGTTTTCTATGTATGTTTTGAAAGCTTAATATTTATAAAAATACTTTCTAAAATTACTAACCATGCAGGTATTTTAAAAATTATAAAAGAACTTTCCCAAAAAAGGAAATTGGGTAACTTACTGGGTATTTTATGCTCACCCTCTTACTTTCTCCATAGGTGGTGTCCAGTGTGACATTAACGACCAACAAGTGGATTAAGGAGTTATCTTTTACTCGTAGTTCGTGACTTAGTAATATTAAGAGTGCAGATTTAAGACCTATGTTTAAGTTTTGTTAAATAAATGGATTATGCTACTTGAATATGTCTGTAAAAAATATATATATATATATATATATATATGCCACACTAGTTTGATATTTAGGTGTGAATAGTAATGCTCGATTAATTATTTGAATTTGATTCTTTTAAATTATTCAATCTATGTTTGTTGCTTACTATGAATTGTGGTACAATCTCACTAGTTGTAATTCCAAATATTTTTATTTATCGTGCTGTTTTAAAAATTTAAAATTCTTAAAATCTTTTCTTTATAAATTAAGAAATTTCTAATTTTAGTGAAATTTTACTTCCGTCCTGGGATGGATGGGACGGATGGTGACAATCATTGTATCATTCAACAATAAATTCATACATGTGCGTATGTGGGAAATTATGCTTAATTTTCCTTTAGCGACATGCATGCACATACCAATCGTTGTATCATTCAACAATAAATTCATACATGTGCGTATGTGGGAAATTATGCTTAATTTTCCTTTAGCGACATGCATGCACATACCAATGTGGGTTCAAATAATTACAAACGTTCAGAGACAAGATGAACTAGCGAGCTGCACGCACTTTCTTGAGAAAGAAATGTACCTGTATTGCACCATTGATCAACTATCAACTGTTATAAATAAACATTTTTGTATAAATTGGACATCCACATGTGGTGACTGAGCTTGTGTCTCCTGCTAATTTCTTTGAGTTTCATATACAAATATAAACTATATTTAAGGAAAAGAGTAATATGATAGTGATAGGGAGCTCAATGAAATACCTCGCCCGTGCATCAACTTTTCATGTGCTGGAAATTCATTTTCCTGACGATCAGGAACCTCGATCGAATTCACACATTATCAAGCCGTACCTTTTTTAAATATTTTTTTAAGGTTTATAACTAAGTCACTAGGCTTTTGCACATCCGGATCAGTGAACTACTTTTACAACTCAGAAACTTTATATATAAAGGGAAAAAGGGGGGAAAAACAAAAGAGTGAAACGTTATAGACTACTTTGTTTAACCAAATGAAAGTACCTTTCCATTAACTCGTTTTGCAAAAGCCTTCAATAAGCTTATTTAAAAATGCAGCCGCAAAATTTAACGGGTGCCGGGTGAATCTCAAGGATCTTTTTTTACATATATAGCCGCCTGTAGTTATATGTCTAGATTCTCTGAAGAGAGCACGCCAAAAGATTGTATATATGAATTTTTGTCTTTAAATTTCCTTTTCAGTCATGCTCAGCTCCATGTCTTGCAAGTTGTGAAGACAAAAGGAATCCGTAGTAAAATAATTTGCAGAGGTTTCTAATGAGTCAAAACACACTCCCATGTGGAGGGATTTCTCAAGTCCTTGACAGTTGTTGATTTCATAGTATACTATTATGTACGTTCTTTATAATAAAGAAATAAACTTTTAATTGCAAACTCTAAGAATTTTATATGCAGCAAGTGGCGAATATATATATATATATATATATACCAGGATTCTTTAAGGAACGGACTGGCATGATATGATTTTTTATTTTTTTTGGCTTTAGGAAAGTGTTTTTCGTAGAGTACTTAAACTTATTTAGTTATTACTCGTGAGTCACATATGGGACAACTTATAAACTAACCTTTTATTACATAAAGGAAATGTTTTTTTGTCGCGTACGTATAGTACTGAAGAACTATTAGGTCTCACCAAACCTTCAGACTATGTAACATAAGAAATACAAGTAAGCACTTTCAAAAAAAAAAAAAAAAGAAATACAGGCTGTGACTTCGGACTTACATCCAGATTTTTGGTAATCAAAAGGAATTATGGGAGAGGGTAGGCCAGAAGATCGTACGTACCTTGCAAACTCCACCTAGTTTGGTGACTCACTAGGACAATAGTATGTTTGTTTATTTAAAAAAAAAAAAGGAGCAACAAAAACCAAAAACAAAACAAAGAAGAATAAAAGGTACGAACTTTTTTCTTTTTTTTTAGTAAGAATGCCTCTCCACATTCTTCGGTCATGCATGGTCAAAATAGTCTAAAGTATCAACTTGATAGTTGTTGAATATGTATTTTTTAGTATTAAAGATTCTTTTGGCTCCAAAATTTTACCTTAATCTCACTTTGGCCTTGACTTTGTAAACTTAGATATTTTATTATCCTGAAAAATGATTCAGTAACATATTAGCCCTTTCGTTACTAACATCTGTTAAAAAACTGGATGGAAAACGCATTCCAAGAATACAATGATCAGTGATCAATCAGTGAAATTTTTAAGGCATTTCCCTGAGAAATGATGTGAATTGGAAATAAAAACCCAAATTTTATCTCACTTGCAAAGCTAAGAAATTTAGTTAATATGCTCTCTTCATAATGTGCAGATTTGGACAACCAGATGAAGCAATAGTTTTAGATCCTTCTCTCTCTCGTCATCATCATAATTAGTAGGCTTTTTTTTTTTTTTTTTTGGCAAAAGAGCCTATTTTAAATAGCCTCTTTAGTAATTAGTATTTTTTAATACTATTATTGCAAAGTATGCCGAGCACTCGACATATTAGGTAAAATGGAAATAGAGTAATTGTATATAATCATGTCATCAGTTATTTTATAACTTTAAATGCTAGACCTCTTACTAAAATGCTGCTATATATGATGGACAATTTTAGCAAATTTCTTTAAATAATGTCATTTCCTGATCAGAAGGATCTTGCTGCATATCCTGATAATCATGCAAAATCATAATTATTCTCAAATCCAAAGTTGCAGCATCAACATTCTCTATATTTGGAACACTGCCAACTATAACTCAAAAACCCTAAATTTTTTCACTCATGCAATATATGAAGGGAAGACGATAAGTGTCAAGCCAAAGAATAATTAGTATGAATAAAAGGTGTCTTTTTTTTTTTTTGATAGATGAAAAAAAAAGTGTTTCTGATATTAATAAGATCAAACACCGTTTTACGCTTGACTATTGATCACGTGATGATGTTTTTCATCCTCTTTTTTTTTTCTTTTTTTTTTCAATGACGAAAGGACCAAATTTGCAACTTTACTATTTTCAAGGTAGTAAAATATTTAAATTTAAAAGTCAAGGCCAAAATAGGACAAAGGTAAAACTTCGGGAGCAAAATAATCTTTAACACTATTTTCCAATATTGAAGTTAATTACTAGAATCATCAGCATCTAGGCACATCCAAACTAAGATGAAACTTTAAATACCCCATCTGATACTCTAGAAACCCGTCATATGAGGGGTTCAACTAAAACTTTATTAATAAAATGAGAAGAAATACAAAGAATGGTCAACAATATATTGCAACAAACAACCATAAATTGTAACAGTAAGGAATATAATATGTATATATATATATATATATAAAGATATATAATATAGTGTACATCATCCTTTCGGCCTTTTAGCAGTACCATATTTTCTATATCAAATTATGTGGCACTTTTTAACAGACGCAGTAAAAAGTACAACTGTTATTATTCTTACAAATTACTCTAAATAATATAAGGTTCCACGTTGAAATATTTACGACTTTAGTTCATACGATATCAGTTGGTGTAAATTGAAATTCAGGACTTTACAGTAAAGATTAATTAGAGAACCTTTTCTTTTACCTCCGTTTGTTCATAGCAATGATCTAGCATGTATTTGACTGCAATTCCTTGGCATACGCACTCGGTAATCAATATTATTAATTATGTGATATTTTTAGTCGGAGTTTTTGTAATCATTTTCCTGTCTAGATTTGTTCTCGTTATGTTTTTTCTAGAGAGTTTTTAATGGGACTATTGTTTTGACGTGATCTTATACATACACATATTGGTCCATAGTGTTTGGCATGTTTGCTTTTTTTCCTTTCAATAAATTTTTCTTCAATGTATTGTTTCCTTTTATAAATTTATTGCACTGATTAATTAGGGTGTTGGGCAAACGAGGATGCTGCTGGTGGGATTCCAACCTAATTGAGACGCCTAGTTTACCTGCCGCTTTTTCTTTATAATCAGTTTTTCCCTTAAAAGAATATAGTGTTCTTAATCCTAGCTAGGTCAGTTGATGCAGTACAAATATTAATACTAATTTATAAGTACTTCTAAGAACTTATATAATAAAGATATTAGTTAAAGAGAAATATGGACTCAGGAAAGCAATATTCAACATATATATGTACGTATAACCTAATTAAAACAAACGACAGATTTCATTTAATTAAGCAACATTTTATGAACATCTTCAGTAGTATTTATTTCATTTTATACACACAAAAATAAAATGTTGCGAGCAATTAATTAATAGATAAAGTTGGGTCTATTTTACATACATTGAGTATTTATTTTTCGTTCTTAGATTCATTAATGGGTTATATAACCTTAAGGAAAACCCAAAAGGCAATACTTAATCTTTTTGAAAGAAAAAAAGCAATACTTAATTTTGTGTGCAATAATTAAATCACTAGTTCGCAACTCACTTGATGTGTATGGTTGAGCAAGTCGTTTCTCTTCTAGTTTTAAATCGAGATTGCAACCCTTGCCGGAATATGCTTCTTTCCTCTCTCGTTCTCTAGCGAATTTTTTAATTTGTAACATAGAAAATTGCTTGATCATGATTCTTTTTTTCCGAGTCCTTGTACGCTGGTGCATTTCACCTTACACTCGCGTCGGAATCTTCCGCAAACCTTGGACCTTTTCCCCTATTATTTTTTCATTTAAAATTTTCTTAAGAGCTAGTGACTCACATGCGTGCTTCAGCTTTAAGGTCTATAAATTGCATTGGAGGAAGGCATTCTAAGTATACTTCTCTTAATACCCTAGCTAGCTCTTGCTTTCAAGCTTGAGAACTGCATGCACTAGCTAGAGTATTAAGTTCTTCATACATATATATCGTACGTGCGTAACACATAAAAATATCCTTAGAAAATCTTCATCGTACGTGCATTATATACTACTCTAGGCCAGTATTCCTAATATCCAACGTACAAAATGGTCAAATCGAGTCACATTGTCTTATTTTTCCTTGTATTGATTTTGTCTCATGAACTTGTCTCCATTGAGGCAAGAAAACTTATGAGGAGGGAGTTGAAGTTCATGAGCCCCGAGAACATGAAAACCAAAGCGAGAGTTCTACCGGAGACAGAAGTCCCGAGCCCGAGGCACGTGGTCCATTTTGGTATTAAGGATGAAGTGACAGCTTTCCGACCAACGACGCCGGGTCACAGTCCCGGCGTTGGTCATTCTATTCACAACTAAGATTAATTATTAGTTAGAGCCTAGATCGTACTGCTTGCGTTGCATGTGATTGTGGTGTATCAAGTTCTGATGTATTTTGTTATTATGTTATGTTGTGAGGTTAATTAGTTTGGTTCTGCAGTATTGGATCCGTCAATAAAAACGATCACATGCAAAAAATTGAACTATTAATATTGTCAGCTCTATTCAGTTGTACTACTGGAGTTTCGATCTTTGTGTAAATACATGTTTATTATTTCCACTTCGTTTTTGCGATTCATGAATAGCATTGTTGTTCGTTTGTATTAAACGTGTTTGTGTAATACAAAAAATCTTGAAAAGTGCTCTCTTTGATCTCTCTCCTATTTATGGCAAGGCTCACATAGAGGATATCTTGACTAATTAATTACAACGTGCAATTAAAATTTTACATAAAAGTGCATTCACAAAAAAAAAATTAGAAAAAATTGTAGTGAAAGGACGTAGTTCAATACTGTTTCTTGATGAATAAAAGGATACAATACACTTTGATTCAAATCTTCAATATAAATTTTCATGATGTCTTGTGATTATGTTGAAATTTAAGATGAGAATGATAAAGTTACAAAACGAAATTAGTAATCTAAAATTTTAATCAGCTAGTGGTGTGATATCATGACAGAAGTTGAAACTGCCTAATAAATTGGAGATAGTGACTTCCAACTTCTCTAATAGCAGATCCTCCTTGAGAGAAATTTTTGGTACGGTATATATACGTATATATATGGGAAAATGCTAAACATGTTAACAAAATTTTTGGTTCATAAGTTCAACGACATGATGACTTGATAACATTAAATTACTGGAGAAGGTAATCAAAGGTTATGCATAAGTTCTGATTTTTTTCAAATAAGTTCTAATATCTAAAGAAGATAATATAACGTCGAGTACTCAAGATGTTAATCATTATTAGGGAAAAAAAATGAGGGAAACATGTAAAGTTACTGTCTAATTGAAAGCTATAATGCCGTCATACTGCATGTGTCTAACTGTCTATATTACATTATTGTGAAGACTCTTTTTCGTAAAGCTCAGAGTATTTAATGTTGCATGATAGGAGGTATTAATGTTGCCCGCCCAGATAACCAAATGCAAAACAAATAAAACTGATGGCCGGCTCAACTCCAAATAAGCAGTAAAAATTACTTGCATACAGGTACGTCAAAGTCAAAAGTTGGTGAATGCATGAATGCTTATAGTCAAATATGCATCTAGGTCTTTAAGAATATATATAAATTGATCGATCAAATTCCTTTTCAAGTTAATTGCGAAACTTTGTGCATTAATTTGAGCTAGACATAATAGAGAAACGTAAGATTAAACGAATTGATGTTTGTCGTAACCCTGATCAACTTTGTACAAACGATGATTAGCATGATAAAATTCTAGTACTTTTGAGTTGATCGTTTAATTCTTTATAAAGATAGTGAATGTCGGTAGTATTTAGTTGAAAATTTGGCCTGATTTTAATTGATAGGAAAACACTTTCAGTATAAAGGGTTTAAAGCTGGAATTCCTCAGTCCTTTATAAATCAAAGAGTACTTCAGAATAGACTGAGCTCTCACTCTCTTGATACACATAATAAAGGTGCGCTCTCACTTTTTCTCTGGGACAAAGCGGTGCACTCACTCTTTAACTGTTTCTTGTCCTGAAATTTCCATTGTCCGAAGTGGATTGGCAAAAGAAATATCACTACGATAAATAATACTAAAAGTAACACATACTAGGAATATATGTTCTCAACCTATTTAAAAAAAAACGTTGCCAGCTTGAGAACAGGTTACAGATCTCAGAAAGCAGGATTCGTGCTCTAGTATAGGCTATATATGAAGAGTCATTGACTCATTGCACGAGCAAAGGCTTCAGGAAACTGCAGGTATAAGATGGTTTCATTAGGTTCCGTTTTTCATTGCAAATTTGTATTTCGAAAAAAAAAAAAAAAAAAAAAAACGAGATTAAGTACGTTTCCAACCCGGCCTGCTACCCTAAACGTACGTCATATCGGCCTACATTATGTCGTAGCCATCAGGCAAAATATTGTATAATATCTTCATAAACTATAGATAATATATTGTTGAAGTCCCCCTTGACCATGTATTATCATGGTACTTCCGTACATTCATGCTCATTTACAGTTTTTAGAATACCACTCCTCTTCACAAATTTCCAAATGAGTAATTTTAATGGCGTGATGTAGATGATTCAAATAATTACTGGATCAAGTGAACTTCAGAGTGTTACATATATCATTCCGTTGATTTAGATTTGACAATCGATAATCGTGACTGATGATGAATATTTCCAATTATGACCAATCTCTGAAAACGCGAGAGAAACGAAATGAAAAGAACAAATAAAACGGGATAATTAAATATTTACTTCATTTTCTTTAATTTCATTTAAGCCTTATTGCTTTAACAAAATTCTCCATAACCGTAGACCGTAGTTACACATGGTGAGTAGAAACCCAATTAGGTCGTCAATTTGGTCATACCATTCCTTTTTTTTTCCCCCCTTCAAATATTCGAATAAAATAATTACTAAAAGTGGCATGAAAGTACTACAAAGCACTTCAACCACCCTAAGAGAATCTTAGATTATTATACAATCAACTCACTAAATCATTAAGGGTAGATCAAATAGATTACTTCATTTTATATATACTGCTATATATATATATATATAATGGGTCTACGAGAATTGCATTTGGGGTCCAATAGTTTAGTAGCTGTCCCTACGTATACAGTATATAGCTTAGTTACTGATATTATATTTTAATGCATTCCCTAGCGCCAGGACTTAGCCTCCAAGCTGGGAGGAATATCCTTTCTTTTTCATTTAGAATAATGCTATAAGGGCCAGCAATTACTCACTATAGAATAATCTTGTTGCATTTGGTGGCTAATGATAATGTTTACACATATCTATATGTTACTCGCAAAAGATTTCATGGGTTGCAATTAACTGATAAAGTAAAGAGGTCCCCGGACAATTGTAAAGTTAAGTAGTTGGTCTACCCGAATTTTAAAATTAATAAAAAATAAATAAAAATAAAAGTGTGTCTTCTACGGTCGACGTACAATCAATGAGCTACAATTCTTTTGGTCTCGCAATTAACGAGCTATATATTTAGCATTGATATCAATGAGACCATGCACATGGAAGTCCTATATGAATTATATATTTAGTAGTTTACTGAGGAACAGTCCAGCTAATTAAGTATTCCTATTTCACAAGGACGATATATTCGTGAAGTGCATGCATTGCCGGTGAAGTCGAACAAATAATTAGAATAAATATAAGTGATCTAAACAACATGGTCACTTGTCAGGTATAGTGGAATGATTAGTGGAAATTGCATATGGAACGGTGGAAAGTATATTCTCGTATTAAACAGCCAAATGCAGCCCTTATAAGTTGTTTTAGGTGGCAGAGGTTCTGTCTTAAGGTTTTCTCTCTCTTAAAAATAGTAAAATCAAACATCTGAATACTTAACGTTGATTTTTAGAACCCAATCGAATAGAATGATT
>JXTB01000360.1:75882-90066 GCA_002914805.1 Parasponia andersonii
CAAATTAGACCGAATTAGATACTGTCGTTAAATTTGCAATAGTCTGCTAATTTAGAGTATTATTCTTATAATTTTTAAAAACTAGAGGGATGAATTGAGCATTCACTTAAATTCATGAGATTTTTTTTAGCACCTTTCCCCTTTATATTATATGATTTTTCTGTGGCTGATACACAATTAGCCCCTCCTTGACTTTCTCAAAGATTATGTAAGGAGATGGACATTAAATTTTTTATTTGTAATGATAGTATCGAATCAAAATGAAAGTGAAAGAGGCGGAGAAAGAATTACCACCATAAGAAAGATGATTTTTACCGACAGACTACTAATAGCCCGTCGATAAAAGTTTACAATCGTCGACAGGTTGGAGTGAAACCCATCAACAAAAAATTACTAAAAAAATTAATTATTGGGCATCTTTCACCAATGGGTCTCTGCCTGTGTAGTGTCAATACATCGATGGATTAACGGTTTCCGTCAGCAAATGTCAATTTTTTAATTAAAAAAAATAAGCAAAACAACGTCGTTTTGAAATAAGATTATGATAAAACCCTACGACTCCTCTTTCATTCTTCTACTGCTCAAGCTCTTTATTTCTCTCCTCTGAAGCTCGTTCTCTCTTCTCTCTCTCTCTCTCTCTCTCTCTCTCTCTCTCTCTCAATCTCTCTCTCCAATCTCAAGCTTTCTCTCTATTACCTTCCTCAAGATCCCTTAACCCCTTGAGCTCTCTCTTTCCTCTCTAACTCTATCTATCCTCCAGAAAAGAAGAGGCTTCCGTCTCAAGCCAAAATAATAATTTGGTACTGAAAATCACTGAATTCCAATGCTGTCATCAGATCCACCCGAACCCTAAATCGTCAGGTACCAAACTTTTTCTATGACCCAAATCTCTCTTGTTCTTCTTCAATCTTCAAAGTTTAGATTATGTTTGCTATTAGAGTTTGTCTGTTGAACCCGATTGAGTTTCTCATTTTCGAAGACTTCAAATTCTTTTTCTGAATTGATTGGCCCAATTTTTCTTAAATTTAAATTTAAATTTAATTTTTTATTCAGTGAGTGGAAGAAAATATGTAATATGTTTGGATTTTAATTTTTTTGTATGATTCAGAGTGTGAAATGATGATTTAGGAGTCTGTAGTCTGTAGGATTATGATTTTTTTTTTTTTGGCTATGTTGGTGATGTGCTTGAAATTGACAAAATCCTTCTTTCTCACTGATTTCCTCTAGCATTGTCCGCCTGTGAAATAGAGAGAAATCTCAAAGGTTTTTGGACAAAATAAATATTACGATAGGTCTGGACAATTCATGAACATGTTTTAATCTTAGATTCATTTTAGTGGAAATCTATGGCCAGCCAAAGGTATAGAAATTAGCATACTTATTCTTTTATTAAAATTCAAAACTAAGGATTTGGCTTTCCATCTAATGACTGGCAACGATGTAGAGAAATAAATTGAGAAGACAATTTAGCCACACGCACACCGTTCTATTGGGTGTCCCTGGCGTTCTTTTAAGTTATATTAGTCATAAAGTAACAAACCTCGATTAAATGCTTTTTACTCTATTGACTGAACAGAACAATAAATAGAAAGAAAAAATCACTATGAAATAGGCAATAGGCTGTTAAGAGAAGGAAGAAATAGAAAAATTAAAGAATAAGCTATTAATCAATCTAGTTTAATATTCTAGAACAGGCAGATCTTACTTGTAACGAAAAAATTTCCATCTCGAAAATTGGCATACTTATTCTTTTATTTATCTCAAATCTCTCCATTCTACATAGGTAGGCTTTATACACTTAAAAATCAAAAGTTTGGTTTGTTTTATTATTCCTTATTTGCTATTTTGTGATTTTGGGTGTTATCAATTCAGGGTTTTGAAAGGTATAAATTGGTGAAATAAAATACAATTTTAGGATGGGGTATGGAATTAAGTGTTTGGGTTTAATGGTTCTCGTTGGGATTGAGGCTGTAATTGGAGAAAATGCAACGTTATACGTGGGAGGAGGCAATATGAGGTACAACATTATACATGGGAGGAGGGAAGGGAATACGAGGAAAAGGAAAGAACCAAAGCCAATGATTCTTTCTGGTGATTCAAAGTTGAATTGGTTATGTAATTAACTCTAGTTGCTATTAGCATTCCATTTTTGTCTTTTCACGCATGCTACCAAATGAAGTTCATGATTTTGCTCCCAGAAATAGGTGATTACAACTAATCATGAAAGACAAATAGTTTGACAATTCCATATTATGTTAGTAATTCTTACCCACCATTTAGGCAGTCATTCTATTTATTTTCGTGTGCTGTTATATGAATGACTTTATTTTCCATGTCTCTATCAAAGTCATTAAACTCACACTTACGCTAATTTTGGATACATATTATAATATGTCTTATGTTATGACTTATGTGACAATAATTTACTTCCAAATTTCGAAAGTATATGATTTTTAATTTATTTATTAATTTTAACTATGTTTTGTGAAAATTAAAATCGAAAATTATTCTACTTTTCTTTTTTTTTTTTTTTAGTCTTTGTAATTGAGCTTTGTTTGTAATTTGGCTGTTAGCTTTTTTTTTCAATTAAAAAAATCACAGAAGATGAAATAAATCAAGAATGTAGGAAAATCCCATATCTTTATTAGCATTACTGAAATTTAACGAGTATTATTTTGGGGGGGCGGTGGGGAAGAAAGAGAGAATTATGAATTTATGTATGTACCATAAATGGAAGTATTTCTGATTTGATATTTGATTTATTTTCTTTTGATATATTAACGAGTGAAAGAGTCACGCGAGTATTTTTATTTATAAAGTTACAATCTTCAGCAGGAAAAATTAGAAAAGATACTTTAAACCAAATGTAGAAACTGCTAACTTGCAAGCTTTGTGACTGTGGACAACATAAATGACTAATGTAGAGCCTGTAGTCACTATTCTTATTATACGTATCTTTCTGCTTGAACTGATACAGTTTGCTTATTAAAAAAGATTAAAAATAAAAGTCACTGCCTACAAAACACACAAAAAAAGGGTGTAGTTATAAGTTACTAATGTTGGGATATCACTATTCTTATTCTTATTTATTGATGTTACATTTATATTCGTGTGGAGTTAGGAAGTGTTACCTAATGTTGGGACCTTTGAATCTTATTTGCCAAATACTGTATATTGGTTCTTGAAATGAATGTTTTTTTATGCTACCCTAAACTTTGAATTATAGTACATTGAAGTTTGAATTCATTTCAGGTCAAGTCTAAATATATTTGATTCGATTTACCATCTAAAGTAGCCCATTTAGTATTTAGATATGCCCATTTTCACAATAGTGTCTCTTTGTTGAGCATATTGGACCCTTAATTGAGAAAATATTTATGTATCACACGAAAAAGGAAAAATGATCATGATATATGTCCAATGTGAGGTTTCGGGTTTGGATGTATGAGTTATACTTTTTATTTTTACTCACTAGTATCTATTGATTGCTGGGCATTTTGGATATTATACTTACTTTTATGTTTGTTTGGTAGATTTATTTTTTCATCTAGTTTTTATAGTTGTCTATATATTTTAATTTTATATTTAATTTGTATTATAATGTAGGTGATTTTGTTGTGGAAATGTGCACACACTTGGCTATAAGTGTTGTGTGTGCACATATATGCACACACTTGGTATTAAGTGCCGAGTGTGTATACTTAGTGTACACATCTCTTGGTACTCGGTACTGTGTGTGCAACTTGTTAGACATAATTTTTGGAACATGCGTTCATCATTTTAGTACACCAAAATATGTAATAAAATATTGAACACCAAAAAAAGAGGGGGGAACTTGTACCGTCTTTTGGAGGATCCTTAGTGGTTAGGATCCCCTAAAAACGGTACAAATTCCCCCCTTTTTTTTGGCACTTAAAATTTTATCCCTTAAAAATTATAGATTTCATAATATACATAATAATTTTTAATATTAGATTAAAATCATAGTAAATAAAAATTGTGTATTAAATAAAAAATAATCATATGACACCTAAAATAATAAAGCACCCCTACAAGACATAAAACATGCTAAATTTCCCAAAATAACCCTAGACTACACGAGATACCAATAAAAGATGTAGATTTTCTGAAATACCCATATGACACCTCTAGAAGTCCCAAAATTACGAAAACACCCATAGAAGAGAATAATCGATCTGTAGTTATTCTGTTGGTTGATGATTTCTTTTCAAATATGTACACTTGTCAACTATCTTTAATATATACATGATTTATTTTATGCACAAAAAAAATTACCTTAGACCCGTTCAAGAGTCGGTGAGAGATTATGCATCTCGATATGGACTTCTGAATTATCTCGTTTGGGCAATTTAGGATTACACGTTATTTTTTGTCGTTTTCTTATAAATATTGTTCTCTAGTCGAGTTCTGGTGGTATCTCCTTGTGTTCTCCAAGTGTGTACATATATGTAGCACACTTAAGAGAACTATGGAGAGTTACTGCCGGAATTTTGACGTGAACAGAACAATGTTTGAGTGAATGACGGACCATATAACAAAGTAATCTTGAATGGGATAGGGCCTTACGTTTTAGTAGTGGAGTGATAAGGTGGATTTAGGACACATGCACATGGAAGCACTTGCATATTAGCTATATATATATATACCTATATGTCATTGTATGCGCTCTTTACCGATAATTGTTCTTTACTATATGTGGACAATAGAAGATGGACATCGATAAGAGTTAGATGAGCATAAGGAATCGATTGTCAACTCAGTTTAGAAGTGGTGCTAAGGCTTCTGCTGAGAGATCAAAAGCATTTGTCAACGACCAAGGTAAAGTGAGATGTCCATGTAGAAGCTGTTTAAATGGGAAATTCCAAGACCCAGATACAATGAAACAACATATAGTTGAGAATAGCATCGAACAGTCCTATACTATATGGTCATATCACGTAGAATCATTTCTAGCAATAACTGCGGAAAGCAAAGACGAAGGGGATGAGATGCATGATCTCATGGTTGATATTGCTGGAGTAAGTGGACCAAGTCATGAAGTTGATCGAAACTTAGATGACATCTCGACGGATAGCAATCAAGAGTCAGACAAGTTTAGCAAGTTATTTGAGGAGATAGAGAAAGAGTTGTATCCTAGGTGCACAAAGTTCTCATCACTTAACTTTTTAGTTAAGTTGATGCATTTGAAAGTCCTCAACAAATGGAGCAATAAATCATTTTAATATGTTACTCAAATTGTTGCTTGAAGCATTTCTAGATAGGACTAATTTACCTAGATCGCACTATGAGGCTAAGGCAAAGTTACGTGATATCGGTCTTGGATACGAATCAATTCATATATGCAAGTACGATTGTGCCATATTTTGGAAAGAGAACTCAAAGTTAAACAGTTATCTGGTATGTGGTGAAAGCTGTTGGGAAGTAGAGAAAAAGTACCAAAGAAAGTGATGAGGAATTTTCCCATTACACCCCGATTGAAGCAGCTGTATAGTTCTCAGCATATTGCAAAGGACATGAGATGGCATGATTCAGGAAGGCCAAAAGAAGATGATGTTTTAAGACACCCTACAGATGGTCTTGCTTGGAAGGAGTTTAATCGAAAATATCCTTTATTTGCAGCTGATCCACGAAATGTCCTATTAGGGTTGGCAACAGATAGATTTAACCCATTTGTGAATATGAGCACTACTTATAGCATGTAGCTAGTTATACTTGTTTCGTATAACTTGCCACTGTGGAAGTGCATGAAACGGACTCAATGATGTTGTCTCTCCTTATCCCTGGTCCTACTACCCCTGAAAGGGACATAGACATCTTCTTAAGGCCTTTGGTTGATAAGTTGAAGGAATTATGGTTAAATGGTGTTGAAATAAGGGATGCCGTAAGTGGTAACATGTTCTGTATGCAGGTTGCAGTGATGTGGTCTATCAATGATTATCCAGCATATGCCTTAATGTCAGGTTGGAGTACAAAAAGGTATAAAGCCTGCCCAACTTGTAATGAAGAAATTCTATCTGTGGGGATCCGAAGCAAGGTAGCGTATATTGGGCACATATACTTTCTTCCGATGGATGATAAAATGAGGAGAAATAGACAATATGATGGTCAATATGACTTAAGACCACCCACCCCCTAACAAGTACTCTGGAGATAATATTTTGAGTCAGTTAGAGTACTTACAGATCAAGTTGCTTGGGAAACACAAAGATTATGGCGGAGTGAAGAGGAAACATATTGCAGTCGAGCTAAATTGGTCGAAAAAAAACAGTTTTTTCGAGCTTCACTATTGGCGGCACGTGTTACTAAGACATAATTTAGATGTCATGCACAACGAGAAAAATGTGTGTGACAGTGTCTTAGGAACTCTCTTGAGCATCGAAGGGAAATCAAAAGACACAGATAAGGCTAGACTTGATCTTGTAGATATGAATATTCACAAGGATTTATATTTATACAAAGTAAGAAACAAGTGGAAGAAGCATGGCTTCTTCCACTTTAAGTCCTGGGGAGCGAAAGAAGTTCTGTCAATTTATCAAGTTAGTCTAATTTCCTGATGGGTTTGCTTCCAACTTAAGCAAAAAATATGAGTAAAACAGAAGACAAGATATCTGGTTTAAAATCACATGACTGTCATGTCTTATTCCAACGTCTTCTACCTACTAGGATTAGACTGTATTTGAAAAAGGAAATCTGGGAGACTATCACTGAGTTGTGTTTTTTTTTTTCAAAAACTTTGTGCACGCACATTGAATGTGGCTGATCTAGAAAAGCTACAAAAGGATGTTGTAACCATATTAGCTAAGTTGGAAAGAATATTTCCACCCGCCTTCTTTGATATAATGATTTACTTGATTCTCCATTTACCAGAAGAGGTAATATAGGGTGGACCAGTTCATTTTTGATGGATGTACTCAATTGAGCAGGCCATGGGAGTTTATAAACAGTATGTTAGAAATCAGGCACGTCCAAAAGGGTCTACTGTTGAAGCGTATGTCATTACAGAGACACTTACATTTTGCTCTATGTATTTACGAGGTGTCGAAACTCGATTCAATTGACCTGAACGTAATGAAATTGCTGTTGATGCTCAACCAAACCCATATTGTCAGTCTTTAAGTCTGTTGGTCACCCACTGGGCAAAAAAGACATTACTATTCTTTATCCTTCTGATCGGCTTAAATCTGAGTGGTACGTAATGAACAACTACCCGGAAGTACAAAAATATCTTGAGTAAGTATATTATACCCTTCTATGCTTTTTGTTCAATGTTATTAGAACTTCCCTAATGTATGATACTACATACACGTAGTGAGTGTATGAGAGAGTTAGAGGCTAAAGATGGTGCAAACCTAGAATGACAATAAGAAGTTGAGTTTCATGCATGATTTAAATCCCAAGTAAGCTTCTCTTGTAAAATTTCCTAAATTTCGCTAATCTTTGTACCAAATTATGTGTTATCTAATGATTTTTTTATATTAGATAAATCAATTACGAACATCAAGTTCAGATGAGTTCAAAAATAAATTGTATGCATTGGCTAGTAGATCCAACTTCTCAAGTTCCTCCTACCCTGGTTATGTAGTGAATGGGGTAAAGTTTCTAGTTGATAAGCATGACAGTAAATGCAACACTCAGAATTATGGTGTCCGTGTTCCTGAATCTGATGAGAACTACTTGTATGGTATACTGGAATAAGTTCTAGAGTTGTCATATATTAAAGGTTGCAACATGGTATTGTTTAGATGCAGGTGGTTAGACACTGATCTAAGAAAAAAATGGATTTAGCTAGACAAACAATTCATATGTATATACACAGGTGATTACTGGTACAAAGATGACACATTTATACTTGCATCACAAATAGAACTGATTTATTACACCAATGATGATAAGAATGGGTCATTGTGGAAACTTGTTAACAAGTATATACCTCGAAACATATGGGACTTTCTAGATGAGGTGGATGTTTCGGATATTGCATCAACAAGCACCGATGTTCCTATTTTGCAAGAAGCGAATTCTTTGTCACTCCAATTATGGGTTGAGCTTCCAAAAATAGAAAATGTTCAATTTCATCAGGAAGACGTTGAACTAGATGAAGTTGACAATATTATGACCTTATCTGTCAAGCTCGTGTTGTGACCCCTAATAACATCTTAGTTGATGATGATGAGTTCGAAGAAGATACTTTAGAGGAATACAATGATGAAGAAGTTGAACTTGATGATGATAGTGATACAAGTTCTGAAGAAGAGAATGAAATATCTGACAATGTAACATAATTTTATATTCTAGTGTGTGTAGAGTTTTGAAAATTTTGTGTTTATTATTTTTTATATTGCTATATAACATTTCTAGACTATGATAATGTTCTTTTTGTAGGACATCTAGCCATGGGAGCGCTTCCCTCGCAACTAGTGCTGCCTCCGGTTCCAGCTTTGGAGATGATAGACATGATCCCAAGGGAAAGAGTGTTAGGGAAGAGATGAGAGGTTGTTCGGTCGAAAAGGGACTTAGGAGGCTTAAGACTGACCGATTGAAGGTCGAATTTTGTGAGAAGACAGGGAAGCCTATCTTGGATCATGGCAAGATGTTCTTGAACATTCTTGTCAAGACGATTAGAGACACCATCCCAGCTTCCACTCCAATGTGGAAAGATGTGAAGATAGAAGACATTGAGCTCATCTTGAGCTGGATGGAAGTGAGTGAGTTTTCTAAAAGATTATTTTAAGCTATTTTAATAAAAGCCTTTATTAATAATGATCCATTTTAATTTTGCACGTGAAGTTTGATTATCCTCAGTCTGATGCACTCTTTATGGACTCTATTGAGTAGTCCATGATGGCATATTTACGGGATTGGCACAACATAATGCAGAATCATTTTATGAAAATGAGGGGTAAGAGGGATATAGCTTTTATTAAGGCCAATCCGTACAAGAACATTCCCTTCGATCAGTGGAATATTTTGTGCGATCGTTTCGGTTCTCAAAAGTTTGAGGTAATTAACTTGCTTTTACAAAAAAAAATTAATTATTAAGAATAAATTATAATCAATGGTGAAATTAACAACTTGTGTATTTTTATAGAAAGTCTCGACACAGAGCTCGAAAAATCGGTCTAAGCAATTGTATCCACCTACACAGGGGTCGTCTAGCATGATTAGCCAAATGAATGCAAAGGTAAGAAAGTCAAACATTTTCTCTAATCAGTACAAAGTATTCTATAACCAAATAATCTACCTTTTTTTCCTACTTTTATAAGGCAACCCAAAGACCGGAGAGGTTATGAGCCCTATCGACTACTTCGAGAGCCGTCATCTCAAGTCGTCTAGTTGTGAAACGAGTACACCCAGGAGAAACATGTAAGAATTCATTCTGTTTGTTTAAAATATTTGATTTGTGTATATAACTTATAATTATTTTTATTTTTATTTTATTTTGTAGGCGGAGATGGTTACGTCCAGGGCAGAGGCACTCATTCAAACTCAGTCTCGTTTTCATTCTGAGCTTGGGGATGGCGCCTCGTCTGCTGAGTTTGTGGTGGGGCCAGAATAGGTCAATGAATTTCAGATCTTGTCCAAGACTGTAGGGACTAGATCTAGGTGGCAGAAAGGGTTGGGAGCACTCCCTCGGCTGAAAAGTATAGGAGGACAGAGGGCTGCAAGAACGGGACAAGTCGCTGAGACAATCGCCACCTTGAAGCTGAGCAGGATGTGGAGCATGCACGACGGATCGACGAGACTCAGCGACAAATGGCCGAAAAGGAAGCAGAGAACCAATGCCGGCTCAAGGAGACTTAGCGACAACTCAACGAGCAAAACTGGATGCTTCAAATATTGATTGCAAAGCTCGGCATCGAGATGCCACCGCCTCCGCCTCCGCCTCCAGAAATGTAGACGTTTTTTATTTTATAATATGTTCTAATTTTAGATACAATTTGTATATTTTCTTTATTTAATAAAATTTGTGTTAATATATCTTCTTCCAAATTTTAATATATTAGTTAACCAAATTAATTATTAATTATTATTAATTAATAAATAATTATAACAATCAATTAAATAAAATTTTTTTAACAAATTAATAAAATTTTTGTCGACGCAGAATTGCGTCGGTAAAAGATTATTTACATTCTACAAAAATACATTAACCGACGGGTTTTGTCATCGGTAAAGGTATTTTTATTTTTATAAATATTTTCTAGATACTTTCACCGACACATTTATTCGTCGATGAAAGTCAAGTATATTTCAAATTTGGTCATATTTTCGCCGACGGAAAACTTTCACCGACGTAACCTGTGAGTCAGTAAAACTCACTAATGCATTGGCAAAGGTTTGTTTTATTGACGAAATTAAATTTTCGTCGGTAAGTTACATTTAGCTACGGTCTTACACCGACAAAAGTCACCGACGAGGAATTGCGTCGGCAACTATTAAATACCTTTTGCCGGCGTTTTATGCTACTTTTTCCGACGAAAAAATGCGTCGGCAAAAGTCATGTTTCTTGTTGTGTATACCTATAGCGAACTTGAGTGGGGGAGGGCGTTATGCCCCGTCTTCCATGTTAGCATACTAAAACCCTACCATGGAGATAAGAAAGATCCTTTAAGGGGCGAGTCTAAAAAGGCTCCTACTAAGGTGGTAACCTCTTTTGATAAAGAGATGGAATATATTCTGGCCGATCCCTTGATTTGCCGACGTGGTATGCCTAACTATCGAGAATACTTAGTAAAATGAAAGAATTTGCCCGAAGCTGAGGCTAGCCGGGAGCATGAGGATGCCTTATAGCAATTTAAATAACATATCGAGCGGTTCAAAATCGATGACGTGACAGGGACGTCGCGAACTTGAGTGGAGGAGGGTCTTACGCCCTCCTTATTTGGCTTCCCAAAATCCAAATATTGTTGCTCATATCTTTAAGATCCTCTATATATACTACTCTCTCAAAAGGATAGAGTAAGACCTTAGAACATGGTGGATACTTCTAGAATGATCAAGAGATGTTTTGGCTTTGCTAAAAGACTCTAGATGGTGCTACTAAATCCTAGAAGGCTCTAGATAAGACTGGTTGCTGCTAGATAGGTTGGGATGGCCCTAAATACTCCTAGAATATTTTGGAAGAGCCAAGATGGTGGGTGAACCTCCTAGAAAGATCTAGGCCATGCTTGTTCTAAATTTCTCTATATAAATATCTTTGTAGATATTATTACTTTATTTGGGAAGATTCTAGACCTTTTGTAAGATCATACCACTTGGCACGATCATAACCCTTGGTTGGTTTAGGTTTTGCCTATATAAAGGGCCCCTTGGGTTCATTTGTACACAAGTCTCATTTGTGAGAATTGTAAGCATTCTAAGAGTAATATAAAACATACATTCACTCAAACTCTCTCATCGTTTGTCACTTTGTCTCAAAGCTTACTCTAAATTCCTTTCTTGAGTATTGGTAGGCTGCCTTAGTATAACAAACTATGCTAAGTGCCGCATAATTGTCTAGTTCAAGGCTAAGGTCGTGACAGCGCAGTATCAGAGCTTATGTTGCTCGTTATATCTTGGTAGTTCCATTGTCTATATGAAGACCATGGCTGCAGCTCCCGACCCCGATGAAGTTAATGCTTCCAAATGTGGGCATGATGAAAGGAAGAAGGGTGCTACCTGCGACAAGTCAGGGGATGTAGTATCTAGCTTAGAGGCTAGAGTGTCCTGACTAGAGTTCAACTTGGGCACATTGGGAGAGCGATTAGATGACCTAAATGGACATTGCGACAGTTTAGAGACCGAGGATGTAGAGATCCACAGCGGCATCAAAGATACACTTAGTGGGCTAGAGGCCGACTTAAGGTGTGAGATCGAGTCCCTTCATTCAGAGATTGCCAATGTACGAGATCTCTTCCAAAGAGAACTCACTAATATTTTACTTAGAGTAGATGAGATAGGTAGTGATCTTGCTTCGTGAAAGCGAGCAGTGGCCATTGGGGTAACTACAACAACAACTATTGAGGCAAGGAAGGTCGACATACCCAAATCAAAGACCTTCAATAGTACTCGAAATACTTGGGAAGTTGAGAACTTCCTATAGGGACTTGAGCAATACTTTGAGGTCGCTGGTGTGACGGACAATGCCAGTAAAATACATAATGCTACCTTGTATCTAACTGACATCGTCATGCTATAATAGAGTTGGAGACACAGGGAGATACAACGAGGGGTGTGCACTATAGCCACATTTAATGACTTCAAGAGAGAGCTAAAGAGGCAATTCTTCCCTGAGAATGCTGAAGAAGAGGCGACAGACCGTCTTTGCTACCTCAAGCAATCTAGTAGTGTGAGAGACTATGTAAAAGAGTTTACCACACTCTTGCTCGAAGTCCCTAACACTTCAAATCAAGATGCCTTATTCTTGTTCATGGATGGTTTCTAGAATTGGGCCAAGTTAAAGCTCAAGCACCGTAGTGTCCAGGACTTGGTCGATGCTATTACGGTAGCCAGGAGCCTTGTTAATTACTCTACCAATAAGGACCCTTCTAAGGCCAAAGACAAGAAGGGTGGTAGAGCAAAAAATGAGGGAGAGCAAACAAAAGGAGGAAAATAGAACAAAGATAGTGACTTCTCCAAGCCAAGAGTCAAGTGCTTTCTTTATGATGGGCCACATTGAGCACGCGAGTGTCCTAAGACAAAAGCTCTCAATGCCTTAATTGCCTCCGAGCCAAGCAGAGAATAAGGTGTTAGAAAAGATGGTGGCACATATATTGGTTCCTTGCAACTCTTTAACGCCTTATAATCGACCCTTAAATCACAAGCTAAGGGCTTACTCCTTATGGATGCAACAATCAATGGTAAGGCCACTAAAGCCTTGGTTGACACGGATGTATCTCACAACTTCATCTTTGTTGAGGAAGCTAGGCAGTTGGGCTTAACGATGTCCAATGGAGGAGGCTCCCTCAAGGCAGTAAATTTAGCAGCATACCCCATCAATGGGATTGCTCATGGTGTCAAGGCTAGCCTAGGTGTATGGGCTGGCTATCTTGACTTATCAGTGGTGCCAATGAATGATTTTGCAAATGGTGCTTGGTTTGGAGTTTCTTGATGAAGTACGAGCATTCCCCGTTCATTTTGCCAACTCTATGTGTATCATTGATGGTGAAAAGTCTTGTGTAGTACCAACGGAGCGGTCAACAAAAACGGGAAATAAAGTACTCTCTGCAGTACAATTCAAGAAGGGCTTGAGAAGGGAGGAAGAGAGTTACTTGTCCATTTTAAAGGAGGATAATGATGAAGAGTTGGAACTGCTGGAGTTTATTGGAATAAATTTCAGGAAAATATTTTCATAAAATTATTTTCAAGAACACCATAGTTTTGTAAAATCAAGAAACGCAGCGGAATTGGTCATATAAAATTTTTCTTTTTACAAAATGTTTCAGATCGTGATCTAACATGATTCCCAATAAAGAGATCCGCAGATGAATAAGAAGACAATCTTCTCGAACCGATTTCTCCGGGATGGCCGAAACACCAAGGATAGTGAATCCCTAGTGGTGGCCGATTTTCTCTACTCTCTCTCTCTTTGTTTTCGTGTGACACTCTCTTCTTAAAGGGTGTTTCAAGTGTAACATTTGTGTCTTGTTGCTAGAGAACTTTTCTCTTAAATATAGAGAGATTAGTAAACCATAATGGGCTTATTGGGCTCAACTGATGATCAAATGACTATTGGGTTTTAATTTGAGCTAGACAGGGGACCAAATGGATCTATAAAGCCGAAGCTCCAATGAACCATATTCCCACTATCATAATTAATTGTTAATTATAATTAAGCCTTGTCCATTAATATTGGGGCATACCACTATAGGCCCAATATTGAACTCTTGGACTAAATGTCATTTATTTTCTTTGAGGCTTATTAACAATTAATTAGCTTGATCCATTTAGCATATACTATACCTATAGACATACCCCCAATGCAATGCCGTACTAGTAGGGTGAAATTACCATATTACCCCTCTAGTATATATTTACCTTTGAGTTGCCATTTTTCATCTAATGGATAATAGTTGACTATGGTATAGTAAAGTATTCCATCTTCAATATGCAGAATGCGAACAATTTAATTTAGACATAATGAAATAAAGAATATAATGTCTCCCACATATGAACTCATCATAC
>JXTB01000360.1:99145-116697 GCA_002914805.1 Parasponia andersonii
TAAATAATCCAATAAATATTGTTTATAATGTCTAAATAATAAACTGCTTTATAGGACATTATTCCTACAGGAACTTCAAGGTGACTTACCTTTAGAAGTGCAAGCTATCTTAGATGAATTTCAAGACGTGAAGCCTGACGCCCTGCCCAAGAAACTTCCACCTAGGAGGAAGGTAGATCATGAGATAGAGCTTAAGCCAGGCACGAGGCCTTCTACGATGAGTCCCTATCGAATGCCACCTCCAGAGTTAGCGGAACTTTGGAAACAACTAAAAGAGTTGCTAGATGTGGGTTTCACTAGGCCCTCTAAAGCCCCTTTCGATGCACCAGTGTTGCTCTAGAAAAAGAAAGATGACTCATTAAGGATGTGCATTGATTACCGAGCTCTTAACAAGGTGATGGCCAAAAATAAGTACCCCATCCCACTGATTGCTGACTTGTTCGATCAACTTAGGAACACTAGATACTTCTCGAAACTTGATCTTCACTCAGAGTACTACCAAGTGTGCATAGTAGAGGGAGATGAGCCCAAGACCACGTGTGTGACAAGGTATGGTGCCTACAAGTTCTTAGTCATACCATCTGGTTTTACCAATGCACCTGCTACCTTCTGTACCCTCATGAATAAGTTATTCCATCCCTATCTCGATCGGTTCGTGGTAGTGTATTATTGCGAATTTTATATTTGCTACGTAAGTGCACGTATCGAACAAGTAATACAGTAGTAAGTTAAGTATCGTCTCTACAAGGATTGCTTGCCAAGTTATTTGTAAATGCTAAATGTCAACCTAGATAGTTTTAAAAAATAAGAAACAGAGATTTGCAAGTAAATGGTAAAAACTAAAGAATGCTGATAAAAATCTAAATACCAAATAGAAGATAATGCGAAGTATCAATTAAATGTCAACCAGTAGTGGGTTTAAACTGGGATTATTGAATCCTCCTCAGTAGCAAATCTGGGTTCAATTGCTGCAGCAACGCTTATGGCAAAATCACTCCAGTAAACCGCAAATTAAATCAGCACATAATAATCTTTTGAATTTATTATGTTTTAAGTTCTTCAAACTAGATTTACATATTCCTATGCTAACCCAGCTCTTAAAACACCATTCATAGCATTAATGTTCATTGGGTCATACATGGTAACAATATATTCCTATAACATTACTAATTCAAAGATCTACCAAGGAGATGATTGAAATATGCATCATTCAAGCTAGATCTAATTAAGATTACCTTTCCAGCTTTAATCCTAATTTATTTATCCTAAATATTGGTGGCCAAGCAATAATAGGAATTAGTAACTAAGCTCACTTGAATGAACTAGAGAAAATTTCCATAAATATGAAAACAACACTTAACCAATCGTTAGAACCTTAGATTCATCATAATCCCAGCTAAAAAAAACTTAGCTCATATTATGGGGCTCAAAAATCATCAGCCCAATATATTCCATAGATTACAGAAAATCCAAGGAAAGAAAAGAAATTAAATACAAAGAAGATTAAAAAGGTAAGGAAAAGTCTAGCTGGATAATGGTAATTGGAGCTCCCTGCTGCTAATACTCCCTCTCCTTCATCCTTTCTTCTATGTACTATCCTCCTCTTTTTCTTTCTTTTTCCGTATTTTGCTTCCTGCTCAGCTGCCACCACCTTCTTCCTATAGTACACTTTCCTTTTATATTAGAGTAGGTAAGGTACCCTAACACACGTGTCAGCCAAATATGGAATAAGGACCACTTTTGCTTCATTTTCCTTTAGCTAGTATTTAATATTAGCTGTCAGTACCAGTTGTGCATATAAGATCCAACTGAAAAAAGAATTCTACTATTCAGTATTGCTCCAGCGTATTGCTGCAGCAAGGTTACTCGCAGCCTTAACTTAAGTTCAGTCTTCCTTCAAAGATGTTGCCATTTAAATTAATCAGAACTCAAGTCCTAATTTCAGCAGTTCTACTAGAAATTAACAAAAATAAAATAGATATTGATTGTATTAGATTTTGAATATCAGAAACACCACAGACCAAAATAAAATAAAGAAAAACACCTAAACTAGACAATTTAATCCTTTAAAACAACTATCCTAAGACTCAAAAACATACCAAATATCTCTATTTTTATAGAGTTATCATCTATCTCGATGATATAGTCATTTATAGCAAGACCATGGAGGAGCACCTAGAACATTTGAGAAAGGTGTTCGAGGTCTTAATGGAAAACCAACTATTCATCAAGAAAGAGAAATGTTCTTCCGCCTAAGAGGATGTGATATTCCTAGGGCATAAGATAAAGGATGGGAAACTTATGATGAATGAAGCAAATATGCAAGCCATCCAAGAATGGGAACCTCCTACTAAGATGCCAGAGTTGAGATATTTCCTCGGACTTGTGAACTACTATAGGCAGTTCATCAAGTCTTACTCAGTAAGAGTAGTGCCACTTATTAACCTGCTCAAGAAGAACAAGTCTTAGGAGTGGACACTGGAGTGTCAAGTCTTATTTGAAGACTTGAAGATAGTGGTAAGCGAAAAGCCAATTCTCAGTTTGTCTGACCACTCTAAGGCATATGAGCTTCGTATGGATGTCTCTAAAGCACAAAAGAGGTCCTATTGCTTATGAAAGCCACAAGCTTAACGACATCGAGAGACGCTACATGGTGTAAGAAAAAGAGATGATTGCCATCATCCATTGCCTAAGGATGTGGCTGCAGTACTTGTTGGGCACTCACTTCACGATCATGACTGACAATGTAGCCATAAGCTACTTTCACACTCAGAAAAATTTGAGTCCCAAGCAAGCTCGCTGGCAAGATTTCTTGGCAAAATTCGACTATAGGCTTGAATATAAGCCTAGGAAGGCCAATGTGGTAGCGGATGCCCTAAGTAGGAAGGCGGAGCTAGCTACCTTAAGCATGCCTGATAGCACCTTGATAGAGAAAATAAAGGAAGGACTAGAATACGATGTTCTTGCAAAGAGCCCGCTACCCCTAGTGACGGAAAGAAAGACAAAATGCTTTTGGTTGAGCAACAGACTTCTATACGACAAAAATAATCGACTCTATATGCTTAAGTGGGGGAGCCTAAGGAAATAGCTTATCAAAAAGTGCCACAATTCTTTGTGGGTTGGTCACCCAAGTTAGAAATGCATTCTTGCTCTTATCAAAGCAATCTACAATTGGTCTCAACTGAGGGATGATTTCGAGGTCAATGTGCAAACTTGTCTTGTGTGTAAACAAGATAAAATGGAATAACAATCAGCAGGCAGATTGTTAGAACCTATCCCCTTTCCTGAAAGGCCATGAGAGTGTTTCTATAGATTTTATCACTAGCCTGCCTATGTCGGAGGGATTTGGCAGCATTATAGCGGTGGTTAATCGCTTCAGCAAGTATGCTACCTTCAAACATGCTTCACTTGATTGTCCTGCCGATGAGACCGCAAGGCTCTTTATGAAGTATGTTGTGAAGCTTTGAAACATTGTAAGTGATTGTGACCTTCGATTCATTGGGAAGGTTTTGGACAAAACTGTTTAAGTTGATGGGTTCAAACTTGAACTTTTCTACTAGCTTTCACCGCTAAAGTGATGGCCAGATAGTAAGGGTGAAGCTTTGCTAGAGTTATACTTGAGGCACTTTGTGAGTGCCAACTAAAAAAATTGGGCGAAATTACTTGATGTAGGTCAATTCTCCTTTAACCTCTAAAGGAGGGGATCTATGGGCAAGAGTCCCTTCGAGATAGTCATGGGTCAACAACTTATGACTCCACATGCCTTAGCAAAAAATTACAATGGGAAAAGTTCTGCGGCATTCAAGTTTGTTAAGGTATGGCATGAATAAGCAGAGTTGGCTAGGGCCTACTTGCATAAAGCTTCTACAAGAATGAAGAAATGGGCCGACAAAAAGAGGAGGCATGCTAAGTACCAAGTGGGGGATTTAGTTCTTGTCAAGCTACTACCTCAACAATTCAAAACCTTAAGAAAGGTGTATTAAGGGTTGGTGCACAAGTACGAAGGTCCATTTCCATTGCTCAAATGTGTGTGTGAGGTCTCTTATAAGTTTTATCTCCTACCATGTTAGCATGCTAAAATCCTACCATGGAGATAAGAAAGATCCTTTAAGGGGTGAGTTCAAAAGGGTTCCTACTACAATGATAACCTCTTTTGATAAAAAGATGGAGTATATTTTAGCTGATCACTTGATCCGCCGACGTAGTGTGCCCAATTATTAAGAATACTTAGTGAAATAGAAGAATTTTCCTAAGGCCAATGCTAGTTGGGAGTATGAAGATGCCTTATGGCAATTCAAAACCATATTGAGAGGTTCAAAGTCGATGATGCGACGAGGACGTCGCGAACTTGAGTAGCGGAGGTGTTACGCCCTGCTCATTTGGATCTCCAAAATCAAAATGTTATTGCTAATGGCTCTAAGATTCTCTATATATATTACTCACCCAAAAGGATAGAGGAATGCCTAGAATGTGGTAGACACTTCTAGAATGATCAAAAGAGGTCTTGGCCATATTAAAAGACTCTAGATAGTGCTACTAAGTCCTAAAAGGCTCTAGACAAAGCTGGATAGTGTTAGATGGGTTGGAACAATCCTAAAAGCTCCTAGAATAACTTGGAAGAGCCAAGATGGTGGGTGAACCTTCTAGAAGGATTTAGGCCAAGCTTGTTCTATATTTCTCTATGTAAATATCTATTGGGATTTTTGCCCTAAAAAGTAGATTTCTAATTTTACCCTTTTGAGTATAAACAACTATCTCNGGGTCAACAACTTATGACTCCACATGCCTTAGCAAAAAATTACAATGGGAAAAGTTCTGCGGCATTCAAGTTTGTTAAGGTATGGCATGAATAAGTAGAGTTGGCTAGGGCCTACTTGCATAAAGCTTCTACAAGAATGAAGAAATGGGCAGACAAAAAGAGGAGGCATGCTAAGTACCAAGTGGGGGATTTAGTTCTTGTCAAGCTACTATCTCAACAATTCAAAACCTTAAGAAAGGTGCATTAAGGGTTGGTGCACAAGTACGAAGGTCCATTTCCATTGCTCAAACGTGTGTGTGAGGTCTCTTATAAGTTTTATCTCCTACCATGTTAGCATGCTAAAACCCTGCCATGGAGATGAGAAAGATCCTTTAAGGGGTGAGTTCAAAAGGGTTCCTACTACAATGGTAACCTCTTTTGATAAAAAGATGGAGTATATTCTGGCTGATCACTTGATCCGCCGACATAGTGTGCCCAATTATTAAGAATACTTAGTGAAATAGAAGAATTTTCCTAAGGCCAATGCTAGCTGGGAGCATGAAGATGCCTTATGGCAATTCAAAACCATATTGAGCGGTTCAAAGTCGATGATGCGACGAGGACGTCGCGAACTTGAGTAGTGGAGGTGTTACGCCAGCTCATTTGGCTCTCCAAAATCAAAATGTTATTGCTAATGGCTCTAAGATTCTCTATATATACTACTCACCCAAAAGGATAGAGGAATGCCTAGAATGTGGTAGACACTTCTAGAATGATCAAAAGAGGTCTTGGTCATGCTAGAAGACTCTAGATAGTGCTACTAAGTCCTAAAAGGCTCTAGACAAAGCTGGATAGTGTTAGATGGGTTGGGACAATCCTAACAGCTCCTAGAATGACTTGGAAGAGCCAAGATGGTGGGTGAATCTTCTAGAAGGATCTAGGCCAAACTTGTTCTATATTTCTCTATGTAAATATCTATTGGGATTTTTGCCCTAAAAAGTAGATTTCTAATTTTACCCTTTTGAGTATAAACAACTATCTCTTATATGAAATTATGATATTTTCTAGATTAAACTATCTTAGTTGAATAGTTTATTCATCTGAAAAAGATTCCATGACTTTATATATGTATAAAGAAACAAACATGATTAAGTGTTAATTATGGGGAGACTTGTTTCTTTATCTAAGTCTAAATGAAGTAGTTTACAATCTGTAAATAAATATGGAATACTTTATTTACTATAGGTTATAGTGTTTATCTATCTCAACGGGAATGATGTGTCTTAAATCATTGAAGTATCTGACTTCTGATAGAAACACTAATACAATATAAACAAGTTATGTGTATTAAACTGGACCAGGTAATATAAAGAATTGGAGTGCCGTAACTCAATTCTTATATTATCACAAACTAGCTCTTAGCATATAAATCTTAATCCTTGATGTTTGACTGGACTTACTTTCATGGGTTATAGCCTTTTGATTTGTTAAAAGATTAACCTCTATGAAATTAGAGGTGAACTCTGGCATCTTGGAGGTTATGGCTTATGAATTGATGGGAACACCAAATAGTTAAGGACACTATACATTAATGCCACTTTAGGTTCTTTCAAGATTCATAGAATAATTAAATCTAAGATCTTAGTATTCACTTTGTGAATTGGTTGATAATTTTGTCTAAACGGCCATTGAGAACAAAATTATCGACAATATTAGTCCTTGATAGAAAGATGGTAACTTAAAAGTAACTAGGTGTTAGAAGGGTATTACGGTAATTTTACCTATCCAACTATGGCAATGTATAGGGATTATATATGTGGTATAGAATATGCTAGATGGATCAGTTAGTCAAGGTTAGTTGAATAAATCTCTATAAAAGGCATGACATTTAATCTAAGAGTGCAGTGTTGGGCCTTTAGTGGAGTGTCCCCTTTTCTAATAATATTTATATAAATATCATAATAAGAGTTATTATGTATTTATCATATTATTGGAGCTTAGATTATTTGGATCCATTAGGTCCCTTGTCTAGCTCAATTAAGCTCAATAATTGGTTGGTGGTATTTGTGAAATAAGTTTCATGAAACTATGTAAAATAGTGATTCTATACAGAAGTTGATATTTTTATAAATAAGTTTCATAAGTTGGACATATTTATAAATATACACCCAAAGCCCAAATTGGAGAACAAGCCCAATCCTAATTGGACTAGGGTTAGCAGATTTCGGTCCCATATATATAAGATATATGAGAGAAAAAATTACACAGTAACTCATATAGAGTCACACGCATAAGGCATAGGAAGATAGAGAGATTTCGGCCAACCTAGGCTAAATGACAGAGAAAAATGTTTCCTACAATCTCATAGTCTCATCTCACCATAGGATCAAGGTATTCTTGATCATTCTCCAACGAATGTTTCGACTTGGTGCCTACTCACTTCGTCAACCAAGAGCAAGAGCATAGATAAGAAGATTTAGGGTTGGAAGTTTGATCACCATCAATAAGGTGATCGAGGAGGAACACGCTACAAGAGGTAAACCCTAATCTCATCTCTAGGGTTTTGTATCTAGATTTGATTTATGTTATACATGATCCTGTATATGATGCATGTGTATTATATGATTATGAAAACTGTTTTCATGTAAAAATTTTAAAACCTAAATCCGCTATTTTTCAGCTGCGTTCATGATATGATCATGTATTTTCCATATCTGCATGCATGCATGATTTTTCTAAGTGTTAGGTCAATTTACCAACAATTTCTTTGTAGATATTACTACTTTATTTGAGAAGATTCTAGACACTTTGTAAGATCATGTCACTTGGTACGATCATAATTCTTGGTTAGTTTAGGCTTTACCTATATAAAAGGCTCCTTGGGTTCATTTGTATATAAGTCCCATTTGTGAGAGTTGTAAGTATTCTAAGAGTAATACAAATCATTCTAAGAGTAATACAAAGCATTCATTTACTCAACTCTCTTATTGTTTTGTTTACTACTTTGTCTCAAAACATACTCTAAGTCCCTTTCTTGAATGTTGGTACGCTGACTTAGTACGACAAACTGTGTTAAGTATCGTACGATTGTCTAATTTGAGACTAGGGTCGTGATATATAGCTAGCTAAATCAAATATGTTTTTTTTATTGGAATTATGACATAACTTTATTAAAGGAACACTAGCTTGCAGAAAAGTACAAAAACTGAGCCATCACCATCAAAAAGTGACGAGGTCCAAACTAAAAACCGAGAAAAGGAAAATAGCATTACCAACAAAACTAAGTACAACCCACTTAGCTATATTATAAGCAACAGAATTTGCAAATTTTGGTACTAGAGAAAGTTCCCAAAACTTGAAATGTTGAAAGAGACTTCGATAGTCCTGAAGAAGAACCTTTGTATCCCAGTCTAAATTATCCAATGATCCTTGAATCCCTTAAGCTACCACAGCATAATCACACTCAAATATCACATACTTGAGTCCCTTATCCATCGCCACTCTAATTCTAGCAAGAAGTGTTAGGGAAATAACTTCCCCATAAAATACGTAAAATTGCGAAAGTGATAAATAAAGCGAATAAGAAGACACATAATTTACATGGTTCACCAATTTCGTTATGTCTACGGGACTACTGTAGATCTTTTACTATAAGGATAAAAATTTACAAAATATTTATAAATACTCACAACCCTGATCCCAATAATACCCAAGAATTTTCTTACTTCTAAAGTTTTTTCTTAAGCTTTTACTGAAAGCTTTGTTTCTTTCACTCTCAATTTTGGGATATCTCTAATTTTTATAGGATAATTTTTCTGAAGCAAAAGATAGGTCTATTTACAGACTCAAAACCCACCTCTATACATGGTTGGTAGCCACAATTATTGACCCAACTTTGACTCCTCCACATTCTACAATTTCGATGCCTAACAAAAAAGGCTGCAATATTTTGCTTGTTAAAAAGTGTGGCTGGGGTAAGTTGTAGAAAAAATAAAATAATATATCATCTTTGAATAATTGAGAGTGGTGCCCACTAGCTACTAAATTTGACAATCTCCCACTTAAAGACTTGATTTCAATCATGTCTTCACATATCATGATCAATGCAGTAGTCTATATCTCCTCTTCATGCTTGCAGGCTAACTAACGTTGAACATAACTTTAGTTTATAAACGGTCACCATCTTCGTTAGCATATCTGTAGGATTCTTTCTTCCCAGAATCTTGTCAAGTGCCAAGATTCTATCTTCCAAAGCTGATCTGATGAAATAATACCGTACTTGTATATGCTTTGTTCTAGCATGAAAAATAGGATTTCTTACTAAGTGAATTGCACTCTGGTTGTCACAATATAACACACTTTTATATTATTTGTGACCCAATTCCTCCAAGAAAGACTGTAACTAGATCATCTCTTTGTAAGCTTCTATTACGGTAACGTACTTTACTTCAGTAGTTGAAAGTACAACAATCTTTTGCAATTTAGAAGCCTAACTAATTGTTGTACCTCTAAGAGTGCTTACATATCCAATAGTATTCTTCCTATTGTTTAAATCACCGATCATGTTAGCATCCACATAGCCTTGTAAGCCCAAACTCGTCTTTCTAAAACATAGGGCTTTGTCTTCACTACTTTTCAAATATATGAGAATCCACTTTAGTGCTTCCTAGTGTTGTTTTCCCAGATTACTCAAATATGAGCTTACAACTCCTACTGCATGGCTATATCCAATTTGACACATACCGTGGCATACATAAGAATGCTAATAGTAGATATATAAAGTACCTTTTTCATGTAGGTTTGCTCTTCCTCTATCGAGGGTGACTGCTCTTTGGTTAATTTGAAGTGATTAGCCAAAAAAGTACTCACAGGCTTTGCTCTATTTACGTTGAATCTCTTAAGGACCTTTTTTATATATTCCTCATGCGATAGCTTTAACGTCCCGATCACCTTGTCTCTAGAAATCCTTATCCCAAGTATTTGTTTTACTGCTCCTAAGTCCTTCATTGAGAATTCCTTTGATAATTCTTTTTTAAGCTTGTCAATTTCCTCCATGTAAGCTCTATCAATTAAAATGTTATCTACATATAGAAGTAGAATGATATAAGTATTGTGCAATGGAAGCACAACTACTTCATATACTTATATTTAATACTAAGACAATATTAAATATAAACTATCAATTAGCTACTAAAATTAATGAAAGAAGAAAATACGCATAAAACACTAAATAAAAAAATAAAGGAGAACACAAAATTTAGCAAGGTTCAGTAAATTACCTACGTCTTCGGGGCATCGTTGACCACTTCAATAACTTTAAATAAGAGGAAATACAAAAACTGAACTATAATGCAAAAACTTGTAAACAAATGAGAAAAATGCCAAATACAAAACTATAGAGGTCTTTAAGAATAATGGTTCTCACCAATAGGGAACTAATTTTGGACGATTAGAATTAATTACAGAAGCCTTTATTTATAGCTTACTCTAGACCCCAAGTATTCATACATAAGCAATATAGGACAAAGTGAAAAATAATTATAAAAGCTAACAAGGCAAATTCTAACAATCTCCACCATGGTGAGTTAGCAGGTCCTACCCAAATTTTCCTATTTCCCATATCCTCTATCTATTACAGCAATGTCACTTTATACGCCAAAAGCCGATGTCAAATTTATAGGATGTTGATCTAGTACAAACAATGATTAAACTTTATTGATGTCACCACCTTCATCATCATATCCGCAAGATTATTAACAGTCCAAATCTTCTGAAGCAGTATCTTTCCTTTATCAATAATCTCCCACACAAAGTGATGTTAGACGTCAATATACTTCATACATACATAGTATACTTGATTCTTTGCTAAGTAAATGGCACTATGACTATCAGAATAAATATAGACATGTCCTACACAACTTCTAGCTATTCTAGCAATCCTTGTAACCAAATAGCTTTCTTTACAGCCTCTATAACTGCCATATACTCTGTCTCTATAGTAGATAAAGAAACTATAAACTGTAAAGTAGACTTCCAACTAATTGGTGCTTTTACAAATGTGAATATACATCTAGTAGTTGAATGGCATTTATCCAAATCACTAGTGTAATCGGAATCAACATAACTAACCACACACTGACCAAGTCTATTATCCCGCTCAAAAACCAAACTAATATCTACAATCTTCAATAAGTACCGTAGAATCCATTTCACAGCTTTCTAATGATCTTTACTCGGATCATTCATATACCTGCTCATAACTCCAACTGCATGTGAAATATCGGGTCTTGTACACACCATCGCATACATCAAGCTATCAACCACATTTGAATATGGAACTTGTGGTATGTACTCTCGCTCTACATTTGTACTCAGAGACAAAGATGTACTAAGCTTGAAATAAGAAAGAAGCAATGTACTAATAGGTTTTGATTATTCAATCATACCAAAACATTGTAATACTTTCTTAAAAAACTAACCTTGCTTCTCCCTCTTTCTCTACCAATCTCCATACCGAGAATCTTCTTCGCTTCACCGAGATCTTTCATCTCAAACTCTTGATTTAATTGAGCCTTTAACTTCTTAATTGCTTCTTGATTTTTCAAAGCTATCAATATATCATCAACATATAACAATAGATAAATAAAGAACCCACCTCGGAGCCTACGAAAATACATACAACTATCAAACTTGCTTCTTGTATACTTTTGACCCATCATAAACTGATCAAATCACTTGTACCACTGCCTTGGTGATTATTTCAGCCCATAAAATGATCTTTTTAGTTTGCAAACCCAATTTTCTTTTCCAAAAACCTTGAATCCTTATGGCTGAGAAAAATAGATTTCTCTTTCTAAATCACTGTGTAAAAATGCGATTTTTACATCCAAGTGAACTAGTTCAAGATCCAACTGTGCTACTAAGGCTAACAAAATTCTAATGGAGGAATGTTTAACAACTAGAGAAAATACCTCATCGTAATCAATTCCCTCCAACTGAGCATAGCCTTTCGCTACCAATCTTGTATTGAAGCAAACATCATTCTGCTAGTGTTAGCTAGAATAAAATTTCCGAAAATATTTTCATAAAATCATTTTCAAGAACACCATAGTTTTGTAAAATCAAGAAATGCAGCGAAATTGGTCGTTTAAAATTTTTCTTTTTACAAAATGTTTTGGATCGTGATCTAACATAAATTAACTCTTGATCTAGACAAGAACAATACCCGGAATCGCTCCATAACCTTCTCATCTTCCCATCTATTCTCGAAAGCTGTTTGATTGATCCGGTGAGTGGTCACCTTCTTGATTCCCAACAAAGAGATCCACAAATGAACAAGAAGATAATCTTCTCGAAACAATTTCTCCGGGTTGACCAAAACTACCAAGGATGGAATCCCTAGTGTTGGCCGATTTTTTGCTCTCCCTCTCTCTCTGTTATGCGTGTAACACTCTCTTCTGAAGGGGGTGTTTCATGTGTAGTGTTGTATATATGTAGTTAGAGAACTTTTCGCCTAACTATAGAGAGATTAGTAAACCCTAGTGGGCTAATTGGACTTGTTGGGCTCAACTGATCATCAAATAACTATTGGGCTTTAATTTAAGCTAGACAGGGGACTAGATGGATCCATAAAACCCAAGCTCTAATATACCATATGCCCATTATTATAATTAACTCTTAATTATGATTGAGCCTTGTCCATTAATTTTGGGGCACACCACTATAGGCTCAATATTGAACTCTTGGACTAAATGTCATTTATTTTCTGTGAAGCTTATTAAAAATTAATTAGCTTGATCCATTTAGCATATATTATACCTGTAGATATACTCCCAATGCAATGCCATACAAGTAGGATGAAATTACTGTATTACCCATCTAGTATATATTTACCTTTGAGTTGCCATTTTTCATCTAATGGATAATAGTTGACTACGGTGTTTGCATCTGTTAATACTAACACAGTCAAATTCACATAGTAAATACCGGGGCACTGGTTTATATTATTCAAGTACTTGAAAAAACTTAAAGTGACATCATATGCATGTTGCTATCATGAAAAACATTATATACATTTCATATATCTTATCTTCCAAGATACTGGAGTTCGAACCATAAATCAGAACTAGTCCTTCAGTAACTCAAAATGACAAAACACATGAAAGTAAGTTCATTAATCACTAGGATTAAGGTCTTCTACAATAATGTCAGATTAGTAAAATTAGAAATTTGAGTTACAGCACTTAACCTCAAATTCTGATTCACTTTGTTCGATGTTGTTATTACTTTCTTATAACATACTAGTATTTCTATCCGAAGACTCACTTCGATAATTAGAGACTTTATTAATTAAATAGACAATACTATATTCTATAGCATAGTAAAATATTCCATTTTTAATATGCAGAATACGAACAATTTAATTTAGACATAATAAAATAAAGAATATAATGTCTCCCACATATGAACTTATCATACTAATAATTCTTTATTACTTATTTCTTGTCTTGGAATTTTTTTAGATGTTTGCATAAAATAAACATACACATCACATGTATATCAATGAGACACAAAAGAAATAGAAATTCATAACATGGAATTTGTTAATAACAAAATAGACAAATAAATAATCTAATAAATATTGTTTATAATGTCTAAATAATAAATTACTTTATAGGACATTATTCCGACACATTCTTATCGGGAAATCCTTCTTTTTTTGTATATACCTATTTGCACCCAATTACCTTCTTGTTTTTTTGAAGAGACTGCATTTCTTTCTCCATTGCTTTCTTCCACTATTTAGTTTCTGAACTTTTGATTGTATCTTTGTACGTAGACGAAACATCATCATCTACAATGAGAAATTCATAGGCCACCATATCAACAAGTCGAATAAGTTTACAAATTTCACATCTTGGCATATTATGTGCAATTAATCCTTGTCGTTGTTGAGGCTTTTGGGTCAAAACCTATTCTTCATCTTCAATATCCTTCTCTGCCAATGGAGTGTCACCACTATCTTCAACAACATTAGTTGGAACTACTATTGTCGTTTTCTCAGACTCCACTTATTGCTGACTAGGCTTCACCTGTTGCAGAATACTAATGGCCTTCTCTTGGTCTTCTATTACCTTTTTCAACATGGCAGATTCATCAAAAGTAACATTCTTGCTAAATAAAATCTTTCTTGAACTTAGACACCAAAGTCGATATCCTTTTATATCTAAGCCGATACCTATAAATAATGCTTTCTTGGCTCCTGGATTCAACTTGGATTCCTTTACATGATAATAGAGAGTGGAATCAAATACATGTAAAGAATCATAATCACTAGCAAATTTTCCAAACAATACCTCAAGAGGGGTTTTGCCTCCAATTGTAGTTGATGGTAAATAATTAATGAGATGACATGCATATGTAATTGTCTCAACCTAAAAAACTTTGCTCAACCTAGCATTGGATAACATATACTAAACCTTCTCCAGCAAATTTTGATTCATACGTTTTGCCATCCCATTCTACTGTGGTATTTTTTTGACTATAAAATGATGCACAATACCTTCAGACTGGTAAACTTCTAAAAATGAATTACTCTTATATTCTTCACCATTATCTGATTGAAGTCGTTTGATCTTTCTACCCATCTGAGTCTCAATCATCGTTTTCCATTTAAGAAAAACTGTAAGTAGGTCATCCTTAGTCTTCATTACATACATCCAAAATCTTCTAGAAAAGTCGTCGACAAAAGTAACAAAATAGTGCATACCTCCCAAAGAAGCTATCTTAGTAGGTCTCCACACATCTGAATGAACATAATCTAGAATACCCTCAGTATTGTGAATTGTTATGTCGAACTTCTCTCTTGTCTGTTTTCCCATAACACAGTATTTACAAAAGTCTAACTTACAGGTCTTCGCTTCTTTCAGTAAGCCTTGCTTCACTAAACTAAAGAAATCTTTTTCTGCTGCATGTCCCAAATGCATATACCATAACCTAATAATTTCTGAAGCTTCATCATCCTCAGAAACCATAACAGTAGATCCAATAATTGTACTACCATTGTAGTAACACAAGTTATTTCTTCTTGTACCTTTCATTACCACCAAAGAGCTTGAAGTGACTTTAAAAATTCTATCTCGTATAGACATAGTGAAGCCTTTAGATTCTAAAGCTTCCAAATAGATTAGATTATTCTTCAATTTTGGTACATACCGAACATCTGTTAGAATTCTAATCGATCCATCATGATTCTTCAATCGAATTGAACCTACCTCAGCAGTTTTACATGATTCATCATTACCCATGTAAACAACTCCATCAGTTAGCTCTTCAAAGTTAAAGAACCACTCCTTGTGAGGACACATATGGTAAGTGCAACTCGAATATAAAATCTATTCATCACACTGTGATGTTAATAATTGACTAACTAAAGCAAAATCTGACTCCTCATCTTCAACTTCAGCTACATGTGCATGAGAAGTAGCCTTGGCTTTGCCCTTCTTCTATAACTTCGGACAATCTTTCTTCAAATACTCTTTCTTATGACAAAAAGCACATTCATCCTTACTAGGTCTTAGCTTAGAATGAGATCTACCCCTTTTTTTCTCCTGCGTATGGCTTTGACGTTGTCCCCTAGCTATAAGTACTTCTGTTGGAATGTCCATATTCTTCTTCTGATGATCTTTCTTCTAAATCTTATGATTGTACAATGCAACACTTACTTCATCGAAAGATAATTTTTCCCTCCTATGAAGCAAAGTAATAGAGAGATGATCTAACTCATCAGGAAAATACCCAATCAACAACATTGCTTTTTCCTACTCTTTAAAGGTTTCATCTAAATTCAACAAATCTACAATTAGCTGGTTGAAAGTATCAATATGGTCTCCAATAGTCATACTAGGCTTCAACTGGAGGTAGAAAAGTCTCTTTTTCAAGTATATTTGGTTCTCATTATTTTTCTTCATGTACTTATTCTCAAGCGCCTTTCACAGCTTACTTACAGAAGTCTCCCTCATAAATGGATATTGTGTTCTCTATAAAGACATGAGCGGATGGTTTCATAAGCTTAACGATTGATCTTTTCTCATTCTTTATCATCCATCTTCTCTGGTTTTATTTCCTCTAGAGCAATATCTTGATCTTGTTGACATAAATTATCTAATACCTCACGCTACCACAAATCGAAGTTATTTCGATCATCAAATTTCTCCACATCGATTTTTACACTAATCACAATCTTCATTCTTGTTAGCATTGATGAAGATTCTGACATTTATGCTAATATTTCAAATAGCTACCAAACAAAGCCTCGGTGAACCTACTGCTCTAATACCACTTATTATGCTATAGAAGCACAACTACTCCAAAAGTTTATATTTAATACTAAGACAATATTAAATATAGACTATTAACTAGCTACTGAAATTAACTGTAACACCCCCTAGCTTAACTATATCACTGTGTAGGTCAAACTAGGAAGCATTACTCTTTTATAACCCATATTTTTTTTGTTTTTGCAAAAAGGTGGGCCAAATTTAAACTTTTCGAGCTCTAAAGCAAAAGAAACTATGCGGCATTACTTTTTGAAAGTGTCTTTACAAAATATACAACTAAAAACTCTATATCTGTTTATCTTGCCATCAGTAGTAATATTTACAACACACTAGAATAACAAAATACAAATAAAACACCGCCCACAAGTCAAGCCCGTCTACATCGGTATGATCATGGCAACAAGAAAGCTGCTAGCCAACTAGCAACTCTATACATCAAAAATGTCTTCACCTGCATCACAGGAACTAAATGAGCTAATGCTCAGTAAATAAAGATCATGCATGCTTATGAACATGTTTCATGCATAAACTTTATTGAAATTCCCATTGTACTCTTTCTTTCATAACTTTTCATTTTGATGCACTTTTCTTAGAAAACATTTCTTTATAGGGCCCTTAAGTACATTACAAAGTCGCGGCAGTCGGTAGGCCGTGCCCACCTATGCGGGAAGGAAACACATGGCCAATGTGAACCATACCTACCCAATGCAGACCGACTAAGTAATACACCTGATAAATCTCATAATACAATGCTCGGTCCTGGCAGTCGGTAAGCCGTGCCCATCTATACAGGAAGGATGCCTGTGCAAACCATACTTACCCAATGCAGATAGATTAAACACTGTACTTAAAACGTATCTCGTAAAATTAGTACAATGGTACTACTTTAAATCCAATGTGTGGAAAACTTCACTTCTTTGAAAATCATGCTTAATGATCATGCCATGCTTATGCTTCTGTAAGCTTTGCAACAACAATATAAATAATATATAATTGAAATAATACACATAAGCATGTAGGAAAACTTCTTGTATCTACTACTGTTCTTGTGACGCAGTTAAAATAAATTTTCACTTACCTTGTGTCCGGTAGAAAAGATAGTGGAAAGGGTCAGTATCCTCTGTGGCAAGGTGTGTGGAAGACCTGATGTCAATTTTATTGCTAACATTATTACTACAATGTAAAATGCTTAAAGAAAACAAGTACAAGACCGAATCACAGCTTTTACAAAAGAAGGAACCCTAATCACAAAATGAACCAAAATGTCATCTACTTTCATAAAAACTAGTCCATTAGCTTCTAAATGGTACCATTTGGTTCTAGAAATATTTGGACAGCACCTCTCCTATTTTATGACATCCCCACATGATTAAAATCATGGTTTAAGACCTATAATAACAATCAACAAGCCAATTCTCACATATATAACTCAAAGAGGATCATTTAGAGCAACCTAGGTATACTTGAATTCCTTC
>JXTB01000360.1:118893-137820 GCA_002914805.1 Parasponia andersonii
GAAGATTAGTGAATAATACAAGATCATAACACATTTCTTACAAGAATTAAAATGATAGGAAAAAGTATGTTATAGGATGATTGTGACAATATGAAATAAAGTGACAGAAATATAATGATATGAAGTTACATAATTAAACAATTGCTAAGATTAGGGGATCCACTCTTAGGTATATTAAATAAGTATAACCTAAGCTCTTTTATTACTCAATTGGAATCCACACACAACGGAGGTTCCAATCGGAAGATTAATTATTAAAGGTCCATTATTAGTTATCTATGTGATTAGATTAGTTTTCTTAATTACCTTTTTTGATAACGCCAACACTCGCAAATGTGGTCAAGCATTCATTATGCCACCTTATGTCCACAACAAATCAAAATCCCTTCCTTGCACAAATGGTACAAAAGGAATTAAACAATTTTGGTGCCAATGGTTGACTACAATGAATCAAGACTCACCACTTAACAAGGAGGGTACTACGATTGATTAAGAAAATTAAGTAGCACGTGTCTAACAGTGATTAAAAGATATAAAAAATGAAGTCCACCTAGAGTTTGGATTATACCTATCTTTCCCCCAAGAGGTTCACCCTTTCATCTTAGCAACATGCAAGATTAAGTAGATATGATGAAGAAGAATAACAAGTATGCACACAATATGAACATCACAATTAAACACAAAACTCGTACTATTTTGAAGGCAAAGCAAGATTAAAATAACATGAATAACAAGAGGAGAATAAAAGAGAATGATCTTATTTACAAAACCAAGATGCCTCCTAAGCCTAGCTTAAGCATCTATTTATAGGAAAATTTAGAGATACAAAGTCAAAATTTGTAAACTAAAGATAAGAGCAAGTTGGCAACTTGTTTTGGCAGATTCAGTCTCTCCCAAAGATGTATCTAAAAATTCATCAAATTTGGACAAAAAATGTCTTAATCAAAGAAGAAAATTTGAAGCCTTATCTCTTAGGAGTCGTAAGCCACCAAAATTGCATCCATTGGAGATGTATCTCTTGACTTATAGCAAAATTGGTGAAGATAGGTTCTGCTGAGTCAAAATCGGTTGCTGATCTTATCATGTGAAAATATCCGATATTTTTACCCATATTTCGGCTTTTTTTGAATTTTCTCAAGAACAAATCATCTAGATAATTTTGTGTACGTGTCCATAGCATCAAGAATCACTCCATTTAAGATTGTAATGAGGTCAGAATGGGCCAAACAATAAATGGTGTCGGGCTGAACGTGAGTGCAGTCCAATTTATAATATTATCCATTTGAGACTCATTTAAAAATAATCTGGGTAGATCTTGTGAATTGGACTTAGTGAATAATTGAGTCCAAAATCCATGAGTTCAAGAATTGGATCAAAATCCCATGTAGTTTAGAATCTGTGCCTATTTTACGAAACCTGCGTAGAAACGAATATTTAGCACAAATTAAACGTAATTCTTGCTTTTATGCCTATGCCTCCAAAAGGGCTTTAAATTAGGGAATTTAATGAAACTCCGAGTGTAAAATGATGATCTAATCTCATAATAAATATACACAATTAGATGTTCATTAATTGACAAAAGAGCACATCTTTTATTATAGATCAAGCTTACTTCGACTAGCAGGGTCGATATGAATATAGGATAAACAAACAAAAACTTTCAAAAATGAACGTTTTACCTCTTTACCACTCCAAACCTCTTCTGGTATTTTAAAATCAAGAGGTGTCAAGGGTCACCTGTTAACCAGAAATATTGTAGTACTAGCTGCTTTAGCCTAAAATATTTTCGGTAATCTAGCATATAACCTCATGCCCCTAGCACGTTTATTCAGGGTCCTGTTCATCCTTTCAGCAACACCATTCTATTGTAATTTTCCTTAAATTGTTTTCTCTATCTTGATCCCATTGAGTTCACAATATCTCTTGAACTTATCATCTTCATATTCTCTTTCATTATCAGACCGCAAACAGTGGTCTCATTTTCCACCATGGCTTTCTACTTCTTAAAGGTATCATAGATATCAGATTTAATTTTCGTAAAATAAACTCATACCTTTCTACTCGAATTGTCAATTAAAGTGGCATAATTGCTAGAAATTCTGCAAAATGATTTCAAAAAATGATTTTACTAAAAATGATTTCTGCAGTTTTATAAACAAATCAAGAAAGTAGCAAAAATGGTATTTTAACATTCTTCTTGAAACTTTACAAAACAAATTGTAGGATCATTAATCTAACATAAATCAATTTATGGATCTTAGTTTAGATAAAACCTAGAAACACTTCACAACCATTAAGCCTTTCCATCTATTCTCTGGAGCCTGTTGAATGATATGTGTGTGGACACCTTCTTGATTCCTAACGAGAGATGAGCGGATGATATGAAAGATGCTTTTCTTTCTCCTTGTCTACACATCTATAACCATGAGTATCTCTCCCTCAACGGCCATGAACAAGCTCAGGATTTCTCCTATAGTGGCTCGGTCCTCTCACTCTCTCTTTTTCTCTATATCACATGTGAAGCACAATTACTATGCTATTGGTGGCATGTGGCTACTCTATAGAAGTTTAGGAGAACTTTTCTCTTAAATATTAGAAAGATGTAAATCCTAATGGGCCTATTGGGCTCAACTAACTATTCAATTAGTTATTGAGCTATATGTGAGCTAGGCAAGGGACCTTATAGATCGAAATAGTCTAAGATCTAATAAACCAATTACCTACAGTAATGATTAACTCTTAATTACGACTGGACCTTGTCTATTAATATTGGGGCACTCCACTATAGGCCTAATATTGCACTCTTAGACTAAATATTATAAATTTTCTGTGAGGCTAATTAATACTTTAATTAACTTGATCCATTTGGTATATACTATACCTAGAGATATATTCCAATGCAATATCATACTAGTAAGGTGAAATTACCGTATTACTCCTCTAGCACATATTTATTTTTGAGCTGTCATTTTTAATCTAATAGATAATAATTGACTATGATGTTTATAATTGCTCATACAAATAAAATCAAACTCATAAAGTGAATACTTGACGCCTTATTTTTTATTATCCAAGTCCTTGAAAAAATTCAAAGTGACATTAAATGCATAGTGTCTAAATCATGAAGGGTGTTCTCGTCAATTCACAAATCTTATCTTCCAAGATACCAGAGTTTGTACTATATAATCAAAACTAGTCCTTTAGTAAATCAAAAAGATAAAACTCATGAAAGTAAGTCCGACAATTACTAAGATTAAGGTAATCTTATAATAGTGCTAGATTAGTGAAAGATAGAATATTGAGTTACGGTACTTGATCTCAAAATTTATTTTCACTTGGTCCAGATCAATGCACTTATAACTTTCTTGTATCGTACTAATGTTGCTATCCGAAGTCAGACACTTTGATGATTAGAGACTTCATCAATTCTGTTGAAATAGACAACACTACATTTTATAACAAAATAAAGTATTCCATCTTTATTTGTAGAATGTGAACTTTTAATTTAGACATAATGAAATAAAAAATATAGTCTCCTACATGTGAACACTTTACACGAATAATTCTTTATTACTCACTATTTATCATGGAAACTTTAAAACATTTGCATAATAGAAAATATAAACACCATATCTATATAGTTGGGATATAGTATAGAATTTATTAACAATAAATAGATAACACTTAAATCTCATAAATATTGTTTAAAATGCCAAAGAAAGAAACTACTTTCTAGGACATATTCCTAACAATAATATCTTGAGCCTCCAAGGATGTCACAGGAGATAGTCCCAAATATCAGTATGATCCAATTCCAAATTTGCCACTCAAGATTTTTTTTTGCCTTTTAAAAAGCATACCCTTTTTTGTTTGCCAAAGATACAATTTTTATATAGACTATGCTCAACTGACTTCAGCTCCAATAGCTTTCCTTTTAACAGCATCACATTCATTCCATTCTCTCTTATATGCCCAAGTCTATAGTGCCATAGACTGAAATTAATACTGGCATCTACAGGTACTAGTGTATCTCTGCAACTGGAAGTCATATAAAGAGTTCTAATTTTGTTTCCTCAAGTAAAAACTATGGATTCTTTGCTGACCTTCTGTGAACCATTAGAAAAGGTCATATTGTATCTACCATCATCGAACTATCTCACTAAGATAAGATTCCTCGTCAAGCCTGATACATGACTTACTTTCTAAATTTTTCATGCTGATTTGTTTGACATCTTCAATCGAATATCACCCATACCAATAATTTCTAATGGTTCTCTATCAATCAAATTCAACTTATCAAAATTACCAGAAACATAATTCGCGATAATCTTTCAGTCTATAGTGGTATGAAACGAGACTCCTGAGTCTAAAACCAAAGATTCAATTGGACTATTAATAGATAGTGAAGCCTTTTGTACCTCCTTAGTCATAACATTGGTATTATATAAGTGGTCTTCCTTCTTTGGTACTCTATAGTTCTTCTTTAAGTGGCTAGTCCTGCCACAGTTCTAGCACATCAGTTTTTTTCTTGGTTTGGAGTTATCTCTACCACTCCTTGATTTGGAACTGCTATGACCTCAGTTGGAATTATTCTTATTGTTTCTATTTATGTTATCGAGATTCAGGATAGAACTCAATGATGTTCTTTCACTGAAATATAATCTTCATACTTCCTCGGTGAGAACTCGATCCCTGACATCATTGAACTGCAACTTCTCTTTGCCAACAGAATTGCTAACTGCCACTCTCATAAGCTCCCAACTATTCGGTAAAGATGCCAAAAGAATAAGAGCATGAATCTCATCATCAAAATTAATTTCAATAGATATCAATTGTGAGACGATCGTGTTAAACTCGTTGATGTGTGCTATTACTGAAGCATCTTCTCCCATCTTTAAATTAAATAACTTTTTCATCAAATGAACTTTTTTATTTTCCGATGGTTTCTTATACATATCTGATAGGATGTTCATCATTTCCATTTCGTCTCCACTATATTGTGAGTAACATTCCTCGTTGGCATCAATCAAATTACGCCTAATATATGTTGATTAAGGACTTTCCACTCATCGTCCTCTATTTTCTTTGGTTTCATTCCTGATAGAGGCTGATGTAATTTATTGCTATGTAAATAATCTCTAATCTACAATCTTCATAATGAGATATTTGAACTGTCGAATTTACTGATACCAAGCCATAATCCGTCTTCTCCATCTATCACTTTATACTGTTGATTTTTGTATAAGTGAATAGTACCATATACATAAATAGTACCATATGTATTAATAATACTCAACCTAACACCTTGATACCAATTGTTAGAGAAATAACCTCCTTAGTAAATATACAAAATTGCGAAAATTATAGATAAAACAAATAAGAAGATACACAATTTATATGATTCACTAATTCGGTTACGTTCACAAAACTACAAAACTACGTTAAATCTTTTATTATAAAGAGAAAAATTTATAACTTGTTTATAAACACTCACAACTCACAATCTTGATCCTAATAACACTCAAGAATTTTTTTCGCAAAAATCCTCTCAAAAATTTTTTCTTATACTTTTACTAAAGTCTCTCTTTCTTTTGCTCTCAAGATTGGAATATCCATAATTTTGTGGAATAATTTTCTAAAGCAAAGGATAGGTCCATTTATAGACTCAAGACCCACCTCTATACACGGTTGGCAGCCGTTGGCAGCCATAATTGCTAACCCATTTTTGCTCCTCTACATTCCACAATTTGGGTGCCTAATAAAAAAAGCTGCCATATTTTTCTTGTCAAAAAATATGGCTGAGATAGATTGTAATCGAAACAAAATAATATATCATCTTTAAATAATTGAGAGTGATGCCCACTGGCCACTAACTTTGACTAAATCAAATATGTTTTTTTATTAGAATAACTTTATTAAAGGAGAACTAGTTCACAGAAGAGTAGGAAAAGGAAAAAAAAAAAAAAAAAAAAAAAAAGAAGGCATTGCCCTCAAAGAATGACGAGGTCCATAGTAAAAACAGAGAAAGGTAAAATAGCATTACTAACAAAACCAAGTACATCAGAAACAGAAGCCTATTTAGCTAAATTATGAAGACGGGAATTTGCAGATCTGGGTATTAGAGAAATTTCCTAAAACTTGAAATGTTGTAGGAATCTTCGATAGTCCTAAAGAAGAACCTTAGTATCCCAGTCTAAATTATCTAATGACCCTTGAATTCTGTGAGCTACTGCAGCACATCACACTCAAACATCACATACTTGAGTCCCTTGTCTATCGCCACTTTAATTCTAGCAAGAAGCGTCAATGCTTCGGCAATCACTGGCTCTACAAAGCTAACTAAGTTTGTAACGGCCTAGATCACCTCCCCTCTGCTATTGCAAACTAGAACAGAGGTAATTGTGTCCATAGTTCGAATACAAACATCTATAATGATTTTTAGCCAACCTGAAGAGGGAGGGCACCAACGCAAGGGCTATATCATACTTTGTTGGTGGCTTGAGCATCACGGCGAACTTGGATAAGGTCTCACCAATCAGTTTGTTAACCTTCACCAGTTCGAAAGGAGTGTTGTCAAAGACATTTGCATTTCTCGCCTTCCAAATTTGCATAAAAACACATGAGGCATAAAGTATGAGATCTTGATTTCTCCCTTCCAAATTTGCATAAGAACAAATTTGGAGTAGAAACTTGAGGAAGTCATCATAAGAGTTGATATTCATGTGGGATATTCTTAAAGACCAAGGGGACATAAACCAAAATGGTTGTATTTGTCAGCAGTATAAGAATAGGTGGAGCGCCGTTTCGGGAGTCGAATTACAGAGAGGACATAAATGAGATTCTAATTCTATCTTTTGCCTGGCAATCGTTCAAACATGTATGATATCACGGAGAAGAGCTCCCCATAAAAGTTTATACCTCTGGTGAATAAGTGAGTGCCATAACTTCTTAAACAGAGGGGTTCGAAAGTAGTTGACATTGAACCATTTTCGTTGATCTAGGATATAGGCTCATCTTACCGAGAAATTATCATTTTTAGATGCAACCCAAGCCCACTTATCCACAGTGGGGTAGAGAGACAGAGGGATTTGGAAAATGAAATGGACACCATCTTCTGAATAGGCATGCTGAAGTTTCTGAAGATTCCATCGAGGACCCAGGAATATAAAGTCGACGAACCAAGCAAACCCCGGGCCTGGAGTGACTATTGGGTTTTAGCGAAAATTATGGTGTTTTGGTACCCAAGGATCGGTCTTAATGTTAATCGTTGTTTCGTCACACACATGGTGGCATGCATTCTTTGCCACTAGGTCTTTTACCCACAAAATTACTTTTCACAATTGCGAGTCTGAAAGTCGATACAAGGTCTCGAGGAACATTCCAAACCTTAAATACTTGCTTCTTATCACTTTTGCCTAGAGGTCATCGCACCCAGACTGAATAAGCCAATCCCATTTTGCTAAAAAGGCTCTATTCTGGTCAGATAGCGTCCAATACCTCCTAAAATCTTAGCTTGGCATAAATGATCCCACACTTTAAGGGGGAGGTTAGGATTTCTAGCAGGATTGGACTTCCACCAGAACCATCTTAAGAGTTTGTCAACTTCCAAACAAATGGCCTTTGGGAGCTTTGAGCTTGTCATTCCATACAAGGGTATTGCTTAGCCCACGGAAGAGATTAACATCAGACGACCAGCTTTGGATAGGACCTTAAATTCCACCCAGCAATTTTACACTGAACTCGGTCCATAATATAATATCAGTCCTTGAACTTGCTTTTCTGAAAAAACAAAGGAAGGTTATACTTTGTAATTTCCTTGATACGTTGGAAACCTAAAACCGCATTGACGCTGATTGCCTTAGTCCGCTGTGTGTTTTTGCTAAAATAAACAGATGATTTTTGAGAATTGATCTTTTGGCCTATCCAGTTACAGAAGTCATGAAGGCACTTCAACATAGCTCTAGCCAACTTTTTGGTGGCAGGCGTCAACTCCAGACCCACGTACTGAATCAAATATTTTATTTCCATATTCTTCTCTTTTTGCTGAAATCACTTTAGTTTACGGGTTTAAGATGAAGTTTATTTTCAGTTGAAGGAAAAATATATTAAAAAAGAAAGAAAAATAAGATACAGTAACTTCTCGGAACGCATAAATCTAACTTCTCAAAATAAAGAAATAGAAAAGAGAAATAAAATTAATGAAATCTATAATTAGGTTTTACAATACAATTATCATAAATAAAAGATGAAATAAAAGATGGAGCGGACCACCACTAAGTGGGACAAATTAAGGAAGTAGTACGAGAAATTAAAGAGTCAGTTACACAATTACCCTCGCGAAAAATATGAGTGACCACAAAATCTATATTAGCAATGTACCCTAATGCTCTACACTAAATTGATCTTCAACAGAAAATAATTTTAAGAGAATGAGCCAAAAGAAAAGAAACGACGTAAATTGAATCAGTCTCTAACCAGAAACATTTTCATCCATATTTCCTTACAAAATCAATCGTATCAATTGCCGCTGTCAATTCTACCTCAAAAGTATAACAAATTTCTAATAGAATATAGAAACATCAGCAAACAAATCCTCTATGAGTCTGAAACACTCTTGAATACCCGAAAGGACCCAGTGAGCCAAAAGCAGAACTATCAGGATTGACCTTAACCTAGAATAGAGGAAGAGGTCTCCATATAAGTTCAACAATGATTAGCGCCTTTCAGCCTACCTTTAACCTGAATCTCTCGTAAATTTAAGAAATTAGCCATATAGTAAGATATAGAGCCAGATACTAGAAACTAGAAACTCAACCTCTCTAATAAAACGTCATAAAAAAACAAAAGTTGAAGATATAGATGGCTTTTATCTTACAAAATTATCAAATTTTGAAGATACCATATAATTCAAAAAATAGAGACCAAACCAACTTTTCAAAAAGTTCAAAATTGCGGGCTAAACGAGAAAAGTTGAGCTCTATCCCAAAAATCCTTCATAGAATCCTCTAAAAGATTAAAGTACAAAATAAAGAGGACATGGCCGACTAAAACTGCATAACACAAAAGCAATCAACGAATAAATGTAACGAGTCCTCAATTGAGAAATGACAGAAATAACAACAAGACAGAAGATGGAAGCCTCGCTTCATCAAAGAAGAAGCAGTAGTATGATGATCATGAAGAGTCCTCTAAAATAAAATCGAATTTGAAGGAGGGATGAAATAAGACCAAATATGCTTTCCCCAAGAGCAAATGACTGGAGGATCAGAAAGAGAAATATAAGCATCAAAATAAGTGATCCTACCATCTAAAGAACTCATCCAGCACAAAGCATCCGAGCCATCTAAAATCACAACTAACTTAATAACATCAGCGATTCCCAGAAGACGATCTGTAAAAGTAAAAGGAAGAAACCAACTCGAATCTGTTACAAAATCTACAACCAAACTCGCCAATGGAAGATCAAGAAATAAAGAAGATAATACCAAATTAAATAGTGGGGAACCCAACCAATTATTAGTTCAAAATTTGACTTTAGAATGTCTTCCAACCAGCCTACGAGATTCTTCCCGAAGATCTTAACACAAAGGGCGAAGTCCAGACCAAATAGAGGATTTAATTTGATATCTGTAATCCTTATTGCTCCTAAAAAAACGAGCTCGGAGATAAGAAAATGAATCAGAATCATCAATAATTAATCTCTAAGCAAACTTTTTGAGAAGGGTTTTATTGAGCAAGGATAAGTCGCAAAGACCTAAACTACCTTTATTCTTAGGCTGATAACTTTTCTTCCACGAGACTTGGACTGGCTTCTTTTGGAGAATAGAACCTAACCAAATAAAATTTTGAATTGTCTTTGTCATTTTATTTAGCAAAGAACTGGGCCATCTGTAAATTTGAAAAGAATAAAGAAGTGAACCATAAATCACAGAACTAACCAGAGCAACTCTACCAGCGAATAAGAGAGACAATCTTATAAGCCAAGTCAGTAAACTATCCATCCAAGGAATCATCCACAACTGACGAGAAGCTCTTACAAATAAAGGAACCCCTAAGTAATGCAATAACTCTCCACTTCACTTCATATCACAAATAAAAAGCAAATCCCTAATTCTGGCATGGGAAATTCTGTTACCAAAAGAGATATTAGACTTCTTCCAATTAATCAGTTGATCCAAAAGGCACCTATGCAAGTCAAAAGTTGAATGAACAACTCTCAGGTATTTTGGTGAAGCTTGACAGAAAATAAGAATATCATTCACATATAAAAAGTGGATCAAAGTACTCTTACCACGAGATAGAGAAATAGAATCAATAGCTTTCGTACTGAAAAGATAGTCAAATAATGACTCAAAAAGTCCTCTACAAAGAAAAAAAAGAAAAGAGAAAGAGGATCACATTGCCGAACCCCACGAGAGCATGAAAAGTAATCATAAGGGGCCTCATCTAGAATGACTGAAATATTGGCATAACTAAAGATGGCCAAGACCCAAGCAATGAAGGTGGGCAAAAAATTAAAGGACTTTAGGACCTCCAGAATAAAGGACAAATGAATAAAGTCAAAAACCTTGTGAATATTAATCTTTAAAGCAACATGACTACCAAAAGCCGAATTGTTTAAAGAGTTAAAACAATTAGAGACTCCCAAAATACAATCACTCATCTACCTACCTTGCATAAACTTAAACTAATTTGAATAGATAATTCGAGAACTAATAGGTCTTAGCCTAGTAGCAAGAATCTTAGTGATGACCTTGAAAAAGAAATTCTTTAAAAGCAAAAAAGAAATTCTTTAAAAGCAAGAGGCCGAAATTGTTCAATCTTATTTGCCTCTGTAACCTTAGGAATAAGGGCTATAAAATTGGAATTAATAGCATGGAACATCTTACTAGTACAAAAGAACTCCTGAACTGTCAAAACAAAATCATTACCTACAATAGGCCAACAACTATGGAAATATCTCTCAGTATAACCATTTAAACCAAACGCACTAGAAGGATCCATATTAAAAATAATGTTTCTAATAGAGAAGACTCTTCACACAAGCATTATTATATTCGGTAACTAAAGTAGGAACATAATATCAAATAATGAAGAAGTCAGTTAGTAAACTTAGAAAATAAAAAAAAAAAAAAAAACATAATAATCAACTACGTAAACTACAATACGATCCTTAGAGACGAAGTTAAGGCACGGTAAAATATTACACGCGCGTGCACATATATATATATATATATATGGATTCTATAGAGTAGCAAAAAGTAATTTTTTTTAATTAAAAAAAAATTATAACGTGCCCGGAAAGTGATTGGACCCACGTGCAGTTAGACAAATTAGTCGTTAAGTTAGTTTAAGCTAATTGCAGCAAGAGTGATCATGTTTTATATTCTTTTCTTTTTCCCTTTAAATAAAGTAATAAATAATCATAGGAAAAAGTATTAGAAGATCACAAAAAATCAAGTTGAACCCTAGAGTAATGCTTCCTTTTGGATATTTAATTTATGAGTAAGAAAAGATAAAATTAAAGACAATGATTCGTAAAAGTTTAATGGTCCAAAAAGCGGCTGCCTAAAATATCTCTTTGGTAGGTTTCCCGAAACGCTCGCTTTTTCTATATAGGGGTTTGGTCTCACTTGGAGACAATGCCTCGTGGTATCGATTATAAAATTTGCAAGTTGAAGCATGCGCTGTGTACGGCTTATGATTCTGTTTATGTCTAACGAATGTCTTAATTAATAATTAGGTCTAGTTGGTACTTAATGTAACTGGTTTAAGAAGTTCCACTTTGGACTGGAAATTGAAATCTTGAAATTAATTGACCGATGACCTTATACTAAGATTCCTGAACACGTAAAAGTTTAATTTTATAATTGGTAATATTTAAAGGGCCCACTCTGTAGTTACGAATGTTTTGTATATGAGAAACTTCCACCAAAAAGACGTTGTGGTGGGAACTATATATAAGAGCTCACATTAATTACAGGAAGGGTTTTTTTTTTGACGAAAATTACAGTAAGGAGTTAACACCTCTAAAATTAAGTTCTTCTGATTCTTCTCTTTTTTTTTTTTTTTCTACGAAGTGTTTTAGCTGATGTATGTATATTATATATAAATAGATGTGAGTATTTTTGTCTGTTTTCGTGGATGGGTTTTAACCAAGTTGACAATGACAGATAATACTGAGTCAAATTAACTATATTAATTTCATTAATAATGTATGATTCAGTTTTTTTATTTTTTTTGTTTTTTTCGTCACAACCATAATTTTATTTTATAAAACTGATGTCCTAATTATAGTCATCTTTCTTACTAATGGTATAATACATCATAGTTTTTTTTAACATAAAGGAATGGGATTGAAAAAGAGAAAAAAAGTTAATTTTTTAAAAACTTTAATCAGGTATCAATTTAAACTTTTACACATGTTAATTGATTCCCTTTTGTAAAAAAAATATAATTAAGAATCAAATTAATAGTAAATTTACATAATTAATAAGAATCAATTAAAAGAGTAGAATTTAAAAATAAAAATTAAAAAATTCTAATTCAATTGGTAATTTTTAAAAACAAGTTATCCACCACATATGACCATAAATAACCTTCTATAGTTACATGCATAAGTATTAAATAAAATACTTTTTTTGGTATAATGACCCAATTAATTATAGCTGATCAAATTCAAGCGATCCAAATAAGGGTACCAATCAATGAGTAAAATTGGATATTATATTAACATTGGAGAAGTGATTTGATCTTGTTTTATTTCCCCTTTCAAACTCAGAGCAATTGGTACTACACGGGCAAAGTACGACTCTTTATGCGCATATCTAATAGCACTCTTTTTTGATAAAATATCTAACAGCATTCTTGAATTGTGGAACCGCAGTGGTTGCTAAACCTTTTATAGTGGACTTTGGATTGTCCAAATTATATATGGATAACGATTTCCGAAGGAAAGGTATATATGAGATATATATCTTCTACATAAACCAAAGAATCTGAATTTTGAAATTAATTATATAAATTATCTAGCTAAAGCAAACTAATTAATAATCTCACCTAACCCTCATCAAATCTCTAAATTGATGAAGTTGATGATCATATTCGATCCTATCTTTGATGATGCCTTTATAGAATAATTTTGCATGCTTAACGTTTTCTATTAAAAAAAATGCATTCTTAATTTGTTAGATAATCAATCCATAGAGAAACTAAAATTATTAATTAAGAGGTCTGCTAATAATAGTATTATACTTAAGTCGTGGTTCTACTTTAACAGTGGTTATTCACAATATATGACATATACATCAAATAAAAGACCCAACACTGGCCAATTAAGAACCAATTAAGAAGAAAAAGAAAGAAAGAAAAAAAAAAACAACTTACACAAAGAAAACGTCCACAAGTGGCAAGTAAGGGCCCTACAAATGCAGGGATTCAAAAACTCAAGCCTTGCGATCTATGGATATTTGAATCCAAATATTTGGGAAAAAGCAGAATATTTGAGGAAGAACAAGGGATATCCTTTTGAGTAACCTTTTATAATAGGAAATCTTATCTCTTAAAATTAATGCATTAAGTAGTTGATGATAATGCGTTGCAATGGACATTGTGCAGTACTTGTTACACAACCCCTCTAGAGGAAGAGCCAAGCAAGGGATAACATGTTGGAGAAATAGAAGACTGGCTCTAGAGAGATTTGGTATTCTTTATATTTTACAAGCTCTTACTTATAAATCGGGATAATCCTTTCAAAAAAAAAAAAAATCGGGATCATATATTGTAAAAAACCTAAATATTTTAAGAGTATTTTAGTAAATTTTAGTTAAAAAAATAATAATTATATTAATATTTTATATAAGTGATGGGACCCACTTGCTGCATTACTTCTCTCCTCACGACTCCTTTTTGTCTCTGGTTTTTCTTTTTCTTTTCTTCCTTCAGCCATGGCCAAACTACCAACTTCTCTCTTCTCTCCGTGCATAACGACAAGGAAATGTTTACTACGAGTCTCGCTACCTTACTCCTTGCCATGTCACCTTCAAGATTTGATCTCCCCCTACTTAGTTAGTTGTCAGAATACGGAGTTTTTGACTGTTAAATTAGGCCAAACAATCACGAAATGAAAACGACCAAGAAATATTCCAGTATTACCATGCCATCGTCCGGCCACTTGGAGGATTGCCTTTGGTCTCTTTTGACTCATCTTATCACGAGCTTTCATTCAAGACCTTTCTCATGCCCTCGTCCGCTGCCGATGAGTATTTCATAACTTAGCGTCATTTTTATAATTGGTTTGTGTCATTTTTTTATAATTATTTTTATGAAGTTACTTTTATGGTCGTAAAAGTTATATAAGTTGATAGGGTAGATTGAATCATGGTGGTGTTTTATTGAATCGAAATCTGATTTGAGAGAAATCTTAAATTGAAAAATGTGATAGTTTTCTAATTCGGGACAAAATAGATATTTCTGTAAAACTAAATAGTATTGGACTGCAACTATTCAAATTTGGGCCTTAGACTAAGATTAGAAAACTGTTACTTTCCGTATTATTATTGCAAAATTGACATTTTTAACAAACAATTAGTGAATTTGACATTTTTCAAATATTTTCAAAAGTGATACTTTCTTAAATAATTTTGTGATAATGATATTTTCTGAATTATTTTTTTTAAATGATATTTCTACGAATAATCAAAAAATGATATTTTTCTAAATACTTTAGAAAAAGTGTACTTTTTTGAATTATTTTCAAAAGTGGTATTTATGTAATTCTCAGATTTTTTGAGTTTAACTAAAGCTAAGGAGCACGAAACTGAGTTCTGACTTCTAATGTGGACTTAGTGAGGTCGAGATATGAATTTTGATATAAAATACCACTATGTTTTGTTGTGGAACAAAAATTGAAATTTTGTAGCATAAAAATTACACTGTTTTGCGTGCCACGAGTTGGTCTCGCACTGGGACCTGTTTTTAACATGGTATATATCTAATCTAAAAATTTTGAGTGCCTTGAATTTAGTGGTGAAATCCGTTTCATGATATGAAGCTCCGATTGAAAAATCGAATTTTCAAACCTATCAATCAAAAAGTTCAAAAACAACGCCCGACCCTCCAAACGACATCAAACTTTCTCCATAGCCCAGTAACGCTATTTTGACACTCGATTGAGGTAGGGATTCGATTACTTGATTCAAAAATTAATTTAATTTATGAATTTGACATATTTTCAATAAATATAGAATTTCATGAAATAATTTATAAAAATTGTGTTTATGTCCATTTTTTACCTGATTTGAGATATAAATTACCTAGAAAGTACGTCATACTGGTTGGAGTGTCATATATATTGTTTTGGATTATTTTCTACAGGAAATTGGATTTTTGAGTTTTGATAAAAAAAAAATAGTTATTGTAATGCCGAAATTTTTAGAAAATCCAAAATGATTTGAGAATTCAGTTTTGAGAACTAAATGTAATTTGATTAAAGAATACTGCATTGTTATTTTGAGATTTTATGGAAATGGTGCATATTCTTATTCTGTCATTCATATAGTATTTGCATGCACTCACATACTTACGTGGTCATCAGACTTACGATGCCCACATAGGGTGATCGGACTTATGGCACCTCTTTAGGTGGATCGGACTTACGAGTGATCCACTAGGATACTTCGAATATCATGGTTGCATATATGGTTATATGTTAGCTTGAATAGATATGTACTGGTTTTGATAGATATTTTACAATGGTTTAGAATATTTGAACCATTAGATTATGATTTCCACTTGAGTTTGTGAACTGTTTTGAACAAAATACTAACTATGGAGGACTTTCAATATGAGTATATTTTCTTATATATAACAATTTGAAATCGATTATCTACTGAGCATTCATGTGCTCACCTCCCCCTCCTTATTTACTCTCACTTTCAGGTGTTGATTTATTTTGGAAAAATTGTCTTGGTGACTTATCAAGGTTATTTGGCATATGTGTGTCCTCCCACATCTTTATTAGTTGGTTCCTATTATATACCATCATTTTCTTTTTATATCAAATATATTTAGTCAATTGTAGTATATTTATTAAGTAGATATATGAGGATAAAATTTTGCTATTAAATTGAGTACTTAGAAATATAAATAATTTTATGTAAATTATTTGAACATTAGACTTAAAGTTTAATTAGACTCATTTTTCTATAATTTATAAATTATAAATGTTTCTAAACTAATTACTTAGATTTTAACCAAAACTTTAAATAAATGATTTTTTTGGAAAATTAATACTAAAATTAATGTTTATTGAATATGAAATTTGGTTATTTTTGAGAACTAAATCTAAAAAATTCTAAGTATTAAATTTTCTGAAATTTTAAAAAATCATTATTTACTACCGTTTTAACATAAAATTACTAAAAGTCATGGTCTTAAATTTTTGATCGTAACATATATTATAGCCCACCAATAAGCACTTGGTACTACAATCATTGAAGCCTGAAGGACCAATACTTAGATCCTAAGATGCTACAGAATCTTTTTGATTGCTCATTTGAGAACTATGATCTTTGATTCTAGAATTGAATCATTTCTTTGTATTTGAGAAAAACTTCCAAATTAATGGGAAGGACGCCTCATAAGAAGGAATTAAGTTTTTTTTTTTTTTTTCTTTTGCTATGGTCGATTGGTATAAACATCAGCAAAAGGATTCTATTCATTCCACGTTATTGGGAGGAAAAACAAATGATTATTTTGTGGGCAAAGCTTCAATTTTATTAAAATGACCACTTTTTTAACAAATGTGCCATAAACTAGTCGATTTCCGGGTTTATTTTTTATAATATTTATTGCTGTTAGACTTTTTTTTTTAAAAAAAAAATGAAGCTTAATTAGTGATTTCTACTTATTACAAACTAAAGGAAAATATTTAATACTATCTAATGTTCACCCTACCCCATTAGGGATAATAAGTTTTCATGTTCATCGTCGATGTGACTCAAACCTAATACTGAAATCTTAGGTAGTGGGTGTTCTTATCACTTGAGCTAATCGATTTCGTCATTATTGCTGTCAGACTTCAACTCATGTACTGTAATAAATAATAAATAAAAATGTAATAAGATAAGAATAATTTTACTTTAGTGAAAACGAATATAACTTTTATTTATTAAATATTCAAGAGTATGATAATCGCTTATAAAATAAAAATCAAGAAAATAGTATTTAGAGAATAATTTTCCAAATAATGACTAACAAAATCAATTATTATAACTTCTAATAAAAATTTTAACAATTTCTACGTTTTATTTTCTGATAATTGTCTTTCTAAGCATGGAAAATTAGATTCATGCATAAACCTTAGGACACAATAAAGACTAATAAAATTATCAATGGACTAAACTACAGGTAGTATCGCCACTTTTTTATTCTCTATGGCACATATATTGTGAATGACTTGTTTTCAATGAATGTTTTAACTTTTACCTATCAGTTGGCATAATTCTTTCGACTCTTCAATTTTGATCGAATGGCTGTCATTTAATAGGTTATTAGCAAAAAATCATTATAATTAATTGTGTTTTATACATAACCCATATCCCATACAAAATGCATTTGACTTGTTTGTAGTTATTTTACAAAAATAACTTTCCGTTCTTACAATTCTAATATATATTCTTCGTATACAGTTATTGTTTAACCAATATATGTCATGCGTTCCTCCTCTTGGTGTTCCACTTCTTTTGGCATATAGTTTTTAACACTTTTACTTATTAAAATCAAAAATAATTATAAAAATATGATAAGTCAGTTCTTTTTTCCAATTTCCATACTATTTTTTTTAGAAAAATTACACTTTCTAAAATGTTTTAGAAAAATATCATTTTTAAAATAATTACTAGTTATTAATTTCTAAAAGTCAGTTACCAATTATAAATCAATTATAATTACCCTTGATTATTAGTTATCAGTACTTAAGAATAAATTACCAGTTACTAGTTACTATTTCAAAAAAAGTATTTTTCTAAATAGTTTTTTTTTTTAAAAAAAGAATTTTTCTAAAATTGTGGTACTGAATCTAGTAGAAACTGAGTTCATCGAATTTTGAGGAAATTTGATTTTTTATGATAATTTTTCAAAAAAATTGAAAAATTCTGAAATTTGAAATTGTTTCGAAAAATTCAGAATTTAATTATAAAAATACCATGTTTAGAGTATTTAGAAAAATACCAGTTTTATAAATTGATGAGATACTTAAGGTAGTTAGTTGAGTTATCTAAAGTAACTTGAACAGTTACTTCAAATAACTGGATTTTTTACTCTAAGTAACCTAACTTGTTACCTTGAATACTATTGAAAAATACTAAATTTAAAAAAATGGTATTTTATAACTATTTTTTAAAAGTGTTACTTTCTATTAATACTTTTTAAAAATGATATTTTTCTAAATAAATCAGAGATTTTTCATAGAAATAAGTCAATCCGAGATTTTTTAAGTTTTGGTGCTTCCCGCATGAAATTTTGTAAGAAGCCCTGTATTTTTCTATTCTTTTTTTCTGAAAAGAGGGCCTAAGTTTCTCTTCGGCATAGATCTTAAGGCCTATTGGATTAGGTATAATACTGATCTTAGTTTAAAGACTGCAGTGTGGGCTGCCACCACATGGACCTGCAAATCTTCGTTTGGTTCAACTTATCAAATCTGCTGTCTTTATCATAATCGATTTACTGCCATTTTTATCACACTTCTATTTATTCATAACATATTTGTTTTTCCATAAGTTGGTCGAATTCCATGTTTTCGATTTAGTTACCAAAACTGATGTGAGCTAGACGTATATATACTAGAGGGAGATAATAATTAAAAGAATTAGCGTTACTACTCTTCTACTTTGTAGCATATGGTACTCATGATCAGCATGAACTTAT